>JAODPA010113565.1:0-19167 GCA_025585075.1 Nepenthes mirabilis
AGTATCTTGCCTGAAGTTCTTCACTACTTTTCCTTAGAGGTTCAGCCTTCTACTTCCTGAGAGTTTTCTAGTGGTGCCTTATTCTTGACCCTAAGGCTCTTATTTATAGTCCTAGGTTTTGGAGGCCCTCATTTATTATCTTTCCCTACTTTCCATACTTTATAAATAATTTTTACCTTTCCCATCAGAATTTTATTTTCCAAAATGCATTGTGAACTGCAGTCATTAAAAGCTGCTCTTTCCCATACATCTGCCTAACAAAGGCCAGCAAACTGTTCTGAATTTCGAACGTCTAAATGCCGAAGGGCATTTCTGTAATTTGAGATTCATCAAATGCCGGAGTGCATTTTCGTAAATTCAGCGGAGTGTTAGGGCGCGTTTTGAATCCGGGCTGCTTTCACAATTCGCACGCGATTTCACTCCTGACATCCGGAGCTCATTTACTAAGGCCCAATCCGGCCTGCATTTCGTTATAGCTTAAATTTCCGGTCAACATTGCGTTGACCGGAATTGATGAAAGCAACATGTCCCAGATAACCGGACTTCCAAGGGAAGTCCGGATTTCCTTTACCATTTCCGGTCAACTTTGCGTTGACCGGATTTGATGAAGGAAAACATTTTCCTTTGACATCCGATCTCCCTTTTAACAATTTTTCGGTCAACCTGCGTTGACCAGACCCGAACCCGATTACTAACCCTTTTTAGATTTTACAAAATTTGGGTTGTTACAGCTTCTCTCTCTAGGAGGCTGCTAACGCAGATAGGACGCCGACATTCCAGTTCTGAGGTCCGGAAACGTAGGGAGCTAGAGTCGGGAAACGGGAGGCGACCGGGCTGAGCCACCAGGAGGCCAGTCGTGGCCGGCACTGGCGTCGCCCGGCCAGAGGAGGGTTGCCGCAGAGAAATGCATTCAAATTTCAAATTGAAATTTGAACGAAGAGAGAAGCGAGAGCTTCTCTCTCTAGATTTCAAAAACGACGCCCCCCTTTCTAAGGAATGCGTTCATTGCTGCTACCCTGGCATACTTTCTAAGGAATGCTGGGTTTGAGCATGGTTGCTGATGATATTCGGATCTCCTTTGCTGCCGTTCCTTTGCTGGATGATGGGCTGATCATGAATGAATGACTGAGGTTTGTTGCAGCAGATGAATAGGATCGGATATTTATTGCTGTTGGCTGGGGGATGATGCTGTGCTGGGTTTGCCTGCAATTGTTGATGTAGTGTGAGATGTGATGCAGTAACATACTGATCTAGCAAATTTGCTTCCTAATGATGAAGTATGGATTGTGATGCCAATGGTTGCTTGCATGATTGACGCTCATGGTTATTAGCATGGATTGTACTTGCATGCTTATGCGCTCGCTGATGTTGCCCACCTTTCTGAGCTGCTGTTTGGTTGTGTACCGTGCTGCTTGTGCCGCGCTGCTGATGCTGATCCTTAGCACTTTGATGCACTGTGATGTTGTGGCTACTCTAAGTGTGCACCGTATGTTACTGATCTGCATGTTTTCTGTTTTCTTGACATTTTCTTCTGTGATGCACAATTTCTACTGCAGCTGTGCAGTAGTGCATGTTTTCTATTTGCTGAAATGCTGGAATGCGGTTCTGTTTGCTGTGGCTTGGATGTATTGGATTTCAGTTGGCCTTGAACACGGCTGAAGTGCTGATTATGCTTCTGGGTGGGTGAGGCTGCTTCTGTTTGCTCCGAAGCAAATAAAGATGCTGATCTGCTTGCTCTCTCATGTTGACATGATGTCCGGTCAGTGTATTGCGTTCCTGTACCGATGAAGATCCATGAAGGGTTGCAGAGTCTTATTCGTTGTTTTTTAAGAGTAGATTACAACGATTTTGCTAGTGTGAAAATGTTGACAGTTTTCATATTCTGCTTATGTGGTAGTTCTTAAATTTTTTTCTATTGATGTATTAGTTGCTCGGGGCATGCCCTAGCACTTTATGTTTTACCTCTAAGTTCAATACTTGGAGTTAAAACATTTAGTTTGTAATTTTTTTCTCCCATTAATCCAAAATTCTTACTTACCAAAAAAAAAGGCTGAGTATTATTCTGCTATGGCTAAGGAGGCGGATTTCCTTTAACAAAAAACCAAGATCAAATGGCTCAAAGAGGGTGACCAATGCACAAATTTTTTTTTTAAGACTGTTAGTGGGAACTATAATCAGAATCGAATCACTTCCCTCCTTGATGAATCGGGCAACCCTACAAAAGGGACGAAGGATCTTTATAACCTAGTCGAGGGCCACTTCAAAAAGGTCCTTGGGTCTGGTCGATCCCATAGGACGGCGGAGGCAAATCGGCTCCGCCCCTACATTCTTCATACCATTCCTGATTCACTAACCGGCCCCCTTGTTAGGCCGGTTAGTGAGGAGGAAATTTGCTCTGCGATTTTCTCCATCAGTGATGACAGAGCCCCCAGTCCTGATGGCTTTACCTCGAAATTCTTTAAGGACTCGTGGGAGATTACCGGTCATACTGTTTATGAAGCTATCCATGATTTTTTTAATCATGTTAAAATACCTTGGGCGCCCTTCCTGTTAAATACCTTGGCGTCCCCCTCATAACCACTAAACTCTCTGCCTCTGAGTGCAAACCGCTCCTTGATAGAATCCAGCTTCGAATTTCCTCCTGGAGGAATCGCTGGCTCTCGTTTGCAGGCAGGCTTCAATTCATTTCGTCCATCTTATCCACAATCCATAATTACTGGGCATCCATTTTCATTCTTCCCAAAGCTATCATGAAAGACATTTTTTTTTGGTAAATAATTAATTGTATTAAATTAAATTAAAATGTACAAAGACTGCGTTTTTACCAAGTGTTTTGCCGACTTGGAAAAAGACACAGAAAAAAAAGGGTAACCCCTCAACACATGAGACAAGTCATAAAGGAAATTACAGAAATATGCAATTACTAAGACTGCAAAAAAACCTAAGACCCCTCCGTCCACGAAGCCTGCATACCACTCCGGGAAAAACAAAACAATTCAGCTCACTCCGTCCAATTAGGCAGAGAATTTACTCCGGAGCTGCCATTCCACTCCGTCCTAGGAGACAAGAAAACACTCCGGAAAAGAACACACGCATCGAGTATTCAACGAGAGGTCACTCCGTCCAGATCGCAGAAAATCACTCCAGCCACACCACTCCGTCCAAGGAGACAAAGAGCATTCCAGCTAAAGAAGCACTCCGAAAAATTACACTTCAGCAAAATGTACTCTGGGAGATTGCACTCCGGCAAAATGAACTCCAGCAAATTTCACTCCGGCAAAAATTCACACCGAAAAATAGCACTCCGGACAATTGCACTCCGGCAAAAAGAACTCCGGAAAAAAGCACTCCGGTTTTTTTTTTGGGAAATCACTCAGGAATCACAAGCACTCCGAAAGAAAAGCCACTCCGGCCTCATCTCACGCACATCTACTCCGGCCTATGAGGGAAAACCATTCCGGCCAAAAAGCGACAAATGAAGTCAACTCCACCGAATTCAACAACAACGCCACTCCGCCCGCCAAGAAGCACAATGCTACATCGAACAAAAGGGAGCAATTAAACTCCGGACTTTAAGCTCAAAGCCAGAGCATAAAACACTCCAGCTTTTCACTCCGCTGTATCAACTGATAGACTCCATCGCGCAATAACGTTCCTGGTGTGGCAATCATCACCCTTGATACTTATCTCTAATTTCCTCTGAACGGCTTCAATTATGATGTTAGCGATATGATTAGAAGTCCTTTCCTTGGCCTCATCAAAGGTTCTTCGGTTGCGTTCTTTTCAAATGAAGTAAACTGCAGCAGCAAGAGTAAGCCTAAAAGAGAGTGACCTGGCATTCTTGCCTTTCCAGCTCCCAGACACCCACTCAATATTCCTCTTCCAATCCAGAAAGGGCCAGGAAAATCCAGCCAGGGGACAGAGAATGCTCCAGATTTCGCTGGAAAAAGGGCATCCAAAAAACAGATGATCATGAGATTCTCCAGACATCTTGCAGAGGATGCACATATTAACCAGATTCACATATTTACCCAATCTATTAATCGTGGATAGCTTGCCAAGGATGGCGAGCCAAAGAGTGAACGCATGAGGGGGAATATGAGAAGGACCCCATACAATAAAAGACCAATCACATATAGCCACGGTGCCTTGGAAAAGGCAGTAAGCAGATCGGGTGGTAAAGATTCCTTTGGGATCTGCAGTCCATCTGACTAAGTCATTCCTATTTGGGTCCGGGCAGTAACCTGGCACGTCGCAAATAATCTGGTCCACCTCCATATCATATGGGTTCGGCCACCTCCAATTTCCATTAACTACAATCGACGCTACCTTTGAGTCCAACGGCAGGCCAGTCACAGTCATCAGCCTAGAGGAGTATAAATCAGCAAGGGGGCCTTTCGGATGCCAGTTATCTAGCCATAAAAAAGTATCAGTTCCATTTCCGATCCGATATTTGACATAAGGCCTGATAGCATGACGGAGTTTTAACAATTTCCTCCAGTACCAGGCAGTGCAAGTTGGCACCTTAATAGTCCAAATACACCTATCCTTTAATCTATTCACATACATCCATGATACCCAGATAGAATTGTGATCCTTTGTGATAATCTTCCATAACATATGTGAGATCAGGGCCTTGTTAGAGTTCTGCAGATTTTGAATACCCAGGCCACCTTCAGATCTAGATTTACAGACCTGCTCCCACGCCACTTTAGCAGTAGTTCCCCCGGTAATGGATCCGTGCCATAAGAAATGACGAATATAGCCCTCCATGATTTTCATAATAGATTTGGGAATAATAAATAGAGAGGCCCAGTATATATGAATCGATGAAAGGATAGATCGAACCAATTGCAGTCTGCCCCCAAAAGACAGAAGTTTGTTAGTCCATGAATTTATACGCTGCCTAACACGATCAATCAGTCCTTTACAATCAGCCATCGAGAGCCGCGAAGTAATGAGGGGAACCCCCAAGTACTTGACCGGGAGTTTCCCCAACTTGAAACCAATAATGTCCTGTAGCTCTCGGACGAGTCTATCATCAGTAGAGCAGACAAAAAATTCCCTTTTGTTTTTGTTCGCGGAAAGCCCAGAGACTCCTTGGAATTCATCTAGGCAATCTTGAAGTAGACGGACAGAGGTGGCATCAGCTTTGGAGAAGAGCATTAAGTCATCAGCAAAAGCGAGCATAATAGTTTTTGTTTTCTCACATTTCCAGTGATAACAAAACGCCACATTGCGCCTTGCTTTAATCTCAATAATTCCATTCAAAATATCCATTGCAAGTATGAATAGATAAGGAGATAGGGGATCACCTTGTCGAAGCCCTTTGGCACCTTTGAAGAAACCCACGGATTCACCATTAATATTGATGGAGAAGGCAGTGGTCGAAATACATTGATGGATCCACCGAGTCATCTGGGGAGGAAACTCCATAAGCTCCAGGATTGCAATAATAAAATCCCATTGCACGGTGTCATAAGCTTTCATAAGGTCAACTTTCAAAGCACATCTCCAAACACCCTTTTGGGAATGATAATTATGTAATAGTTCCTGAGCAAGAAGTATGTTGTCACTGATCCTGCACCCAGGCACAAAAGCTGACTGGCAATTATCAATCAAAAAAGGGAGAACTCCCTTGATACGATTAGCTATGATTTTTGAGATGATCTTGTAGACAACATTGCAACACGAAATGGGTCTAAAATCCCCAACTTTAGATGGAGATTCAACCTTTGGGATTAGGCAGATACAAGTGGCATTAATTTGTTTGAGCAGTCTACCGTGGGTGAAGAAATCTCGAACCGCATCAATGACAGACAGCCCCACAAGATCCCACGACTCCTTGAAAAACTTTGCAGAGAATCCGTCCGGACCAGGGGCTTTAGTATCACCGATGGAAAACAGCGCAGCCTAAACTTCTTCATCCGAAACCGGACTACATAATCCCTCCCGCATAGAAAGGGGAATAGTGCGCTGTACAAATGGACGGAGTCTATTCTTCAAGTCCGGCTCAACTCTGCCACCTGCCCCCAAAAGCCTTGTGAAGTGATCAAGTATTAGCTGCTGGACCTCAGAGATGCTCTGGGTAGGGGAACCATCATCATTGATTAAGGAGAGAATCCGGTTACGATTACAATTGCTCGCAACCGCCCGAAAGAAAAATTTAGTGCATTGATCACCGTCTTTTAACCAGTTCTGTTTGGCTTTTTGCTGGAGGAAATCAATTTCATGGGCAATAGCCCTAGCATAAGCAGCCTTGCAACGTCTCTCCTCCCCAGCATCCAACTGGTTATTTTGAACATCCTCTAACCGACACCGGGTACGAGCAACTTCCTCATGGACATTACCAATCGTGAGATTGAGCTGTTTAAGGCGCTTTTTAGTGATTGTTAATTTGGTAACCAGCTGGAACATAGGGACACCCTCAACATTTGCTTCCCACGCCTCACCCACAACCTGGCGGAACATGGGATGAGATACAAGAAAGTTATTAAACCTGAACAAGCCTTTTCTAACCCCCGTCTCCTCCTGCAAGCAGAGAATGCCAGGAGAGTGATCAGAAAGCCTAGAGGGTAAAAAGGATGCTTTGCAGGCACCAAACTGTACCATCCAATAACCATTTGCAACAATCCGATTAAGCTTCCTATAAATGCGAACAGAAGATTCCCTGCCATCGTTCCACGTAAAGAAATGACCTTCCTGACATACATCCATGAGATCGCAGTCAATAAGGCACCTGTCCAAATCCATGGAGCTCATGGCATGCCAAATTCCACCCAACCCTTCCTGCACGGCTCTAATGGCATTAAAACCGCCAAGCACCGCCCAAGCCGTATCTGAATATTGACTGCAAATGGAACGAAGGGAGTCTTTTTTTTTTGGTAAATAAGTGTGTATTTTGGATTAAATGGAGAAAAAATTTACATAAACTATGTTATAACTCCAAGTTCTTTGACTTGGAGTTAGAACATAAAATGCTAGGGCATACCCCGAGCAACTGGTATATCAGAGAATAACTCAAAAAAAACCCCTAAGAGGAGCGATCTAACAAAAAACAGAAAATGAATACTGTCATTATACATCGGCAAATACAAAACCGAACGCCCCGCAGCAACTTACAACAGCAAATAATGCTGTTAACAACCTAAATGCATCCCAAGTTTTCCAACAGCAGGAGGCAATAGGCAACTGCAGCACTTCCACCGCCCCACCGCCAGCGTCAGATCAAATCGGCATCCAACAGGCAGGAATTACAGGATATGCTTAGCACATACAGGGCCAAAAATTCAAACCGCCAGCAATACTTTGCACAGGAGCAAGCAGGAGATGCTTCTTCAGCAAATCCAGTAGCCACGACCCCACATAGCATCCGGCAAGGCAACCAACACCAATGAACCAGCCACAGGGCCACAGCTCATCAGGACAATTCCGACCAGGCACCTCCAGTAACCAACCGGCAGAATTCTCAACCACCCAGCAAGCCCTAACCCGACAGATGAAGTAGCGATGCTACACTAGCAAGCCCAGCATCAGCCACATACGATCACAGCAAAGACCAGCAACCCATGCAAGATCAGCTACTCACCAAGCAACAAACCAGGCCCATCTAATTATCATCCTCACCCAACCACCGAGAGCCAAGATCAGCTACCAGCACATCGTCTATCCAGGGGAAGAAACAACCAACTTGGCATCAGATAATCCCACTTACCAAAAGGCATCGTCCTTCCAGCGGGTCTTTTAGAGAGAGAAACTCTCTCTTCTCTCTTTGAATTCAAATTCGAATTTGATTTCTGCCAGACGCTCCTCCCGACTTCGGCACCGGCGCACGCATCGGCCATGGCTGTCTCCCCTGATCCTCCTCCGGTGTCTACCTCCCCCGTTCGCCCCCCACTCTCCCCACTCTCCTCTCCACTGAGCACCGTAAATCCCTCTGTGAACTTGAACCTACCTTCGAATAGGTCGGGCGGCGCCAGAGCCGGCCTCGGCCGGTCTCTTGGTTGCTCCGCCCGGTTGCTTCCCGTCTTCCACCCTCTGCTTGCTTCCTTCCCGGACTTCTGGTCCGGCTTTGTTGGCGCCCTCTGTGGCCTTTCCTGAGGATGTGAGCGTAGTTCGATGCCCCTTCCTCTGCCCGATTAGATCGATTCCTTCTTCCTTCTTCTTTCTGGACGGTCTTGCCGGCTCTGATGTTCCACTTCCCATGGGTTCACTCCGGTTGGATGGGTTGGGGGACCCCGTGCCGCTCTGGATGGCTCTATTAGGCAAGTGTACTGTAGAGCTAGCCGATAATCTGGTTTGTTGCTTTTGTCCTTTCCGTTGTAATCGCTCTTTGCTGCTCGTTGGTTTTAACGTTGACGAATGACTGAGCCCGGCTTCTGATGGCTCTCTGCCGGTACGTTCCTTCTGGTGTGATGGGTTGGGGGGAGCTTGTCTTTTATCTGGTCTGGAGGATGGGCTGGAGCACCGAAGAAGTGGGAGTGGCCATGTTCGATCGATGAAAATCCTTCTGATGCGGTGAGTTGTTTGCAGCTGTCATAGTTGCTATTGTGAGGTGATTACCTCTATTTTCGCTGTTTGCTGATTTGCTGGGCTGAAGATGGAGTCCTGGACTCGTCTGCTGGTCCTGGCGCAATCATCTGATTTATTTTGGAGTGGTCTAAGCCATTTCTTTCAGACTGCGTGAAGCTATGTGATGGCTTTCTCTGCGTTTTCTTACCATAAGGTATGGTTTGGTTAGAAGATTTTTTGTTGGATTGTTGGTTGCTTGGCCTACTTGGTCCGACCTCTGATTCTGGTAAGACTGCTCTACCCGGGCTGTGTCTCCTGCTGAGAGTGAGATTGTGGTCGCTAAAGTTGAGGGCTTTGAATCCTCTGATTTATGGTTTGCTGCAATGTTCTGTAATTGCCTCCTCTGGCTTTTTATTGATTCGATTGCTGCGACCAGGAGGGGTTTGAGGGACTTTGGATTAATCTACTGTCCCGATTTTTTTCTGCATTTTTTGTTTGCTGATTCTGCGGGTGCTGGTGCTGACCATGCCCTGTGATAGCTGTAGCTGTTCTGAAGTTTGAAGTTGTCTCTGCTGCCGGCAATTGGTCGCTGAAGCCTGCTTCCTGGTGGCTGAAAATGACCTTCTGTGTTGGTGGAGGCCCTTCTGCTTGTTGCCTTTTGTGTAGCAGTCCCTTGGAATGCTGTTGTCTGGTAAATGCTGCTGTAACTGCTGCTTGTTGGAAGTGCATGTGGCTTTGTTGTGATTTTTCTTAGCTGGCCTGTCCTTGGAGATAATCTGCTGTCATTGCCCTGTGCAATTTTTGTTCCTTCGGGCTAACTGAGCTGCTGCTGGCTGTTGCTGATTTGGTGGAGCACCTTCCCATCCGGGAATGAAGATGTTTGGTTGTGATGAAGAGTGCAGTAAAATGCTGAAATGCTGAATTGTGGGCTGTCCGACTGTCCTTAATTGGATGGTGGGCTGTTGATCAGGCAAAGCTGTGGATGTTGAGTGGTGTTGGTTAGCAGATGGTTGCTGACAATATCAAGCTCCCCCTGCTGAAGGTTTTGCTGTAGACTGTGGGTTCTAAGGATGTTCGAAAGCTAGTGTGTAAGGCTGATGGGCCTACTGCTGTAGGTTTTTGAACTTTTCTCCCTGCTGCTGAAGCTCTTCAACAGCTGGTAGTCTCGGGTTTTAGGGGGTTGGACTGCGGCGTCTTCCCCCTGGATTGCGATGTAATATTTTTCAATTCTATAGGTTTTGTAGATCGTGGGCCTCCTAAAGGCTTGGTTTGTACCTTTGGATGTACTTTTGCTTGGGGTATGCCCCAACGGGTTATGTTTTATCCCCAAGTCAAAATAGTTGGCGATAAAATATCGATTTTGTAATTTATTTCTCCCATTAATCCAAAATACTTACTTACAAAAAAAAAAAAACCTTCAAATAGGTCTCAGGCTTCCGTTTCGTCTGCGTTCACGGAGCCCGCTCTCGACTCATCTGTCGATGACCTTGTCCCCCCCCACTCCTGGGCCGATGTTGTCAAAAAGGACGGATCTGGGTGTAGCCCAGAACTGCAGTTCTTCTCTCAACAGGCTTCTGTGTCCACTGACGGCACTCTATCTCCTCCGCCAAAGGTCATCGAGCAAGGAAACATCTATTGGGGCCATACCTTGGTAGGCTATTTCCTTAATATACCTCCCCATTTCATGGCTGTTAAGGCAGTTTCCATGAAGATATGGGCCCGATTCGATCTCAAGCAAACCGCTGGCAACGAAGGCGGCTTCTTTTTCTTCTGTTTCCCCTCTAAAGAAATGGTGGAGAAATGCTTGCGCGCCGGTCCATGGGTATTCTTTGGAAAAGCAATCTTCCTCAAACGCTGGAAGCCAGGAATGGATTTGTCAAAAGAAGAACACAAGCATTTTCCAATTTGGATTAAAATGTCGAACATACCGCTCGAACTATGGTCTCACGACGGACTTAGCTGGTTAGCTAGTGCGATTGGGATTCCTCTTCAGCTTGATCCCAGGACTGCCCGAATGGAGAATCTTTCCTTTGCAAAGATGTGTGTTGAAGTTAGTGTGGATGGGCCGTTCCCCAGGTCTATCGCTGTTCAAACCTGCCCTGCATCTGCTGAAATTGCTACGGTGAATGTGGCTTATAGCTGGAAGCCAACCCGTTGTGCTCGATGCCAACAAATTGGTCATCTGGAGACCAAATGCCTATCCATGTCTGATCCAGGTACCTCTCATCCTAAGCCTTTTGGCTCAACCCCTGCTATTCCTGTCCAAAGTGACAATGTAAGGCATCCTGTAACTATTGATGCAACTGGTCCTGTCCTTAATGTGGAGTCTAGTTGCCAATTAACTGTGACTCCAATCGACGCTGTTGGTAACTCTGGTCAATTACCCTGTTCTGTGGATGAAGAAGCCTTGCCTCTACCGGAGTCACTCCTGACTCCAATAGCTGCCCTAAATGCTGAACCGCTTTTTGGGGCAGAGATTGCAATTCCAGCTCTTCCTTCTGATGAGACGTTGGCGCTTACAAGCCCAAATTTCCCTCTTCCTGGTCCGGTGCCTCAGGCTAATCTGGCTATGGGGGATCCACGGACTGTTAATCAGGGTGCGCTCCCTTCCCAATTGGGTTCTGAAGACAGAAGTCAGAATGAGAGTGTTCTTTCACTCTGCTGATTGTGCGCATCATCTTTGCCTACCGGATGCTTCCAGGTGTTTGGATGGCTCCCTGGATATGCAGATGGATGATTTGGCTCGTAATTCCACGGATTCTGAAACTCAACACCATAACTTCGATTTAGATGAATTTATGCTTACCCCAAACTCTATCAAGAGGATTTCTAAGAAATATTCCTCAAACTCCTCTTTGGTAGATGATTTGCGGGGCATGGAGGCTGATTGGAAGACTCTTACGTCTAGGAAAAAGAAAAAGGCTGCCTCCAAAAAGTCCAGGGGCGCCTCTGGCTCTTAGGCCTTTGCTGCTGGGGCTTTTTGTCTGGGTCTTGCTTCCGGGGCCTTGGAATTGATTTGGTGTGTTTGGTTAGATTCTATTCTGCTACGTCTTGGCATGTGTTTGAATAAATCGTATAAGAATTGTGCTTGGAGGTTTTTTGGTACTTATCTGGCAATGTAATCCTGATCTCCTGGGATCTTCATCTGCCTTCACTTTTTTTTTCTTTTTTTCTTTTTTTTTTTTGGTAAGTAAGTGATTTGGATTAATGGGAGAAAAATTTACAAGTAAGGATTTATCACCAAGTATTATTCCGACTTGGGGATAAACCAAAATAGCTAGGGCATGCCCCGAGCACTTTGATGCTACCGATGAAACCAACTAATAGATAAAAATGCTGGTATTCATACTACATAGGCAAACCACACAAAGGCGGTTCCTAAACAAGATAACAAAAAAAAACAGTAATATGCCAATCCATGGCAGAGTTGCCAGGAGTTCAACACCTAGAAACCGGCACATTCCACTTCAAACAGCCAGTCATCAGCCACACAGCCTCGACAGAGGAGCCAGTCCGTCCAAAATGTTGCACCCACGGTCACACGCCCATCACATTCAGGAACGCCAAGCACAAGAAGCACACGCACACCATTTTTTTTTTTTTTGTCCAGTGGGGTTCTGAAATTGTTGTTTCTGCATTGTGGTTGATTTCAAGGAATCAGGTGCTTTATTCACAAATCTGGAATTTTATCTTTCCAGTATTGCATTGGCTTGCCGTGTCTTATAAATATGCAGATGTAAATCTGAGTGCCGAAGGCTTCTACTGGAACCTTCCGGGTTTGCTTGGCTGTTCATGTAGATGTCCATGTGGGTGTCCCAGGTTTTTCAGAACTGTTGTTGTCGCTGCCTGCGGCAGTTGATCTTTTGGGTGCTGCATTTCACCTTGTGAATAATGCATATGGGCAGATGGGTGTGGAGGGTTTGCTGACTTAGTTCAGGAAGCTGGGGTTGATGGGAATGTAACAATGTATCTCATAATACACTCTAGCAGATGCTGATGATGCTTGCTGCCGTTCTTTTGCTGGCTGGTGGGATGATCATGTATGTATGAATGAGGTGTGATGCAGCAGAAGAATAGAATCGGATATTTATTGCTGTTGGATGGGGATGATGCTGTGCTGGGTTTGCCTGAAATTGTTGATGGGGTGTGGGATGTAATGCAGGAAAATTACTGAACTGGCAACTTTGCTTCCTAAAGATGAAGTCTGGATTGTGATGCCCACGGTTGCTTGCATGGCTGATGCCCATGGTTTCTAGCTATCTGTTCTTGCCTGTTAGATGGCCAGTGCTGCTGTCCAAATTTCCGAGCTGCTGCTTGGTTGTGTACCATGCTGCCTGTACCACGTTGATTATGCTGATTTTTGCACTTTGATGTGCTGTGTTGTTGGTATTGAACATGGCTGGAATGCTGATTATGATTCTGGGTGGGTATGGCTGCTTCTGTATGCTTCGAAGCAAATGAAGATGCTGATCTGCCTGCTCTCTCATGATGACATGCTGTCCGGTGGGGCTGAAGTCCTCGGCTTCATTGTGGGCAGTGTTGAGGTAGCAGTTGGCGATTTGCTTCATTCTGATGCCATTTCAGTAATTTCAGTCGAGAGCTACGGCGCTGTTACTGTGTGGCCGCTTCATTGTGCTGTTGATTTTAGATGTTGGTATGTAGAAAGAATGCCGTTTTGTTCCGGTGCTCCTAACGCTGGATGTGAAATAGCTGCTGATGCATCCAGTTGCCTGCAGTTCATTGCTGATGCAGTAACTGCATTCTGACTGTGCTGTGTTTGGACGCTGTCCTGCATTCCTATCTGCTATTCCATCTTGCTGCTGATTGTTCATGGCTGGCGCCGATTTGCATGCTGTTAGTTTCTGTGATTGGGTTCTGTCAATGATGAACAGTTCAGTTTTGTTGGAGGGTTTGGACTTCGGCCCTATTCTTGCTGGGCGACACTATTGCTGCCGCTGCTGGTGTTTTCTGCTGGCGTTGGATCGGTGGAGTGATGCTGCTGCCCATTGCTGCTAGTTGATGGAAAACTGGGAGTGCCTTTTGGTTGGTGGTAGATGTTTATGTATAATGACAAGGCTCATTTTTGTATGCTGTTAATCTTTTCCTCTTAGAAGTTTTTTTGAGTTATTCTTTAATGTACCTGTTACTCAGGGTATACCCTAACGTTGTATGTTCTAACTCTAAGTCAAAATACTTGGAGTTATAACATAGTGTTTGTAAATTTTTTCTCCCGTTAATCCAAAATACACACTTACTTACCAAAAAAAAAAAGCCAATCCAAGGCAGAGCAAATCACTATCAGCACCTTCAAAACCCGGGAGCAAACAGCAACCGTGCCCCCTTCGTACAAGGCCAGCAGCGCATCATCATCAAAGGGAGGACAGCCGACCAGCAGCTAAAATCCAACAAATCCACGCCACAGCAGCCAAAATAACATTCCAGCAGCTCCAGCAAGGCTTTGCCACTTCAGCTCCAGCAAATACATCATTTCCAGATTTCGAAATTCCATAGCACCCACAGTCTACAGCAAAACCTTCAGCAGGGGAGCTTGATGTTGCCAGCAACCATCTGCAAACAAACACCAACCAACTGCAGACAATTCTGATTGCCAGAACATCCACAGCTTTGCCATATAAACAGCCCACAATCCAGTTAAGGACTGTCAGACAGCACAGCATTCAGCATTTCAGCATATTAGCACTTTAACCAGCTACACCCTAAGGCTGAGCCCCATGACAGCACATTCTTGAGCGAGAACCAACTTCATCTGAGCCAAACTGATAGCCTGCATCAACAGTAAGCTGGAAGCAGCCATTGAGTAAGTCCAGCATAATAGCAGGACCGTGGGCACCAACAACTGCTTCCATTCACCCATCAGCATCAGCCAACAGCAGCAAAGATCAATCACCAGGGGTTCAGCGCAACACATCACAACCAAACAGCATCAATCCCAGATGGGAAGGTGCTCCACCAAATCAGCAACAGCCAGCTGCGGCTTAGCTAGCCCGAAAGAAAAACAATTGCACCGGGCAACAGTCAGCAGTTCATCACCAAGCACAGCCCAGCTAAGAAAAATCACAACAACGCCACATGCTCCCACTACCCCAATTGTACACACAATTTCCAGCAGGCAGCTGTTGCAGCAGCAATTTAGCCACTCCTGGCAGCAGGCAATGCATAACAGAAGAACCTCACAACTGGCCCAAAAGGATCAACCATCGAAGGATCATCATCCCATGCAGTCCTAACAGAGCTGATGCAAAACAACAACAGCAAAAAACTGGCAGCATTTACCAGACAACAGCAATCCAGGGGACTACTACAGAAAAGGCAACAAGTAGAAGGGCCTCCACCAACACATAAGGTCTAATTTACAGCCACCCGGGAGCAGCCTTCAACGGCCGTTTGCCGGCAGTAGAGACAACTTCAAACTTTAGCACAGCTATATCCTATCTCAGGGCATGGACAGCACTAGCACCCGCAGAATCAGCAAACAAAAAATGCAGAAAAGAGATCAGGACAGTAGATTAATCCAAAGTCCCTCAAGCCCATTCTGGTCGCAGCAATAGAAACAATAAAAAGCCAGAGGAGGCATTTACAGAACATTGCTGCAAACCATAAAACAGAGGATTCAAAGTCCTCAAAAACAACATTAGCAACCCCACAGGAGCGAAAAACCTGATCAAAGCCAGCTGTAGCTTTGCATCGTGCACTAAATCACAGATAGCAAAGAAACCAGAATCGTAGGCACTAGCACAACAGATTCTGTTCCTCAGCATCAAAGAACTACATTCAGCATCAGTAGTCAGAAGAACCAGCCCTCAACAAATGGCCACTACAGCTGAAATAGCACCAGAAGCCGAACATTGAGCGAGACCCACCAGGAGGCCAGAGGAAACTACTCCCGAAGCCATACACCAGAAAGTTCAAAAGCATCCAAAAGGTCCACGGCTAGCGCTTCAGTGCATCGGCCAAGCATCACCAAACCAGCACAGAACGGAATCCCCCAAAACCGTCCACCAGAAGGGAACGCCCCGGCATAGACACCTCAGAGCCAGCACCCTTACCTTCGAATGCCCCATCCCAATCTGAACGGGAGAGACGATACAAGAGCTTAACCCTAGGCGCAAACCGAGGGAAAAGGAGACGAACTTGAGAGAGATGCGAGGCCTCAAAGGATGAACGCCAACGCACTCTCAGAGACCATAGAGCCCCAGCTACGTAATCTTCAACAGATGAAGAGTTAAACCAACGAAAACCCAACATCCCAAACTGAAGGTGGGATATGAAGACAAAACTCGCAGACAACATCAAATGCTTCGAGGTCGCCGTGAACGACCTATCCAGAGCAGGGATACGGAAAGGTGGAGATGGAACCGGAGGGGGGGAGGGTCGGGACGAGCAACCAGGAGGCCGACCTAGGCAAGCTCCGGTGCCGCCCGGCACCCAAGGCGGAATCAACGAGAATGACGACGCCGGGCAATTCAAAATTCAAAAACGAATTTTGAAATCGAAGAGAGAAATGAGAGCTTCTCTCTCTAGGCGAAAGTGGCCTTTTCATCTTCATCTGCCTTCACTGGTCTGTGCTGTTGGAAGCTGTTGCATGCCAGGGGTGAATAGACCCTGTTTAGGTAAGCTGCCTACCGGTTATTCTTGCTGAATTTGGTGTTGGTGAAGTTTTTGGTTGGCGTAAGTAGATGCTGAATCTGCTGTAAAATTGCAACAACTGGCCGGAGTGCTTTATGCCGGAGCGGTTTTTCCGGAGTTCATTTTTTCGGAGTGCAAATTTCCGGAATACCATTTCTTCGGTGGAATCTGGTTCACTTAGCTCTTGCTGTGTGTTGCTGTGAAGTAATGGTAGCTTTTGATGGTGGTTATCTTGTTCGTGAGACAGTCTTGGAGTGAGAGGTCAGGCCGTCAATCTGCCGCCTTGGTGCTCGTGTCTGGTTGTCACTGGGCTGCTGTGTGGATTTTTTGGCCGGAGTGATCATTCCCTCATAGGCCGGAGTAGATGTGTGTGAGTTGAAGCCAGAGTGGCTTTGCTTGCACAGGGCCTGTGAATCCGGGGCGATTCCCAAAAAAGAAAAAAGAAAAAAAAATCTGGAGTGCCTTTTGCCGGAGTTCATTTTGCCGGTGTGCAATTGTCCGGAGTGCAAATTTTCGGAGTTAACTTATCTGCCGGAGTGCATTTTGCCGGAGTGGTTTTTTTTCCGGAGTACACTTTGCCGGAGTGCAAATTTACGGAGTCCTTTCCGGAGTGGAAACTTGCGGAGTGCTTTATGCGGAGTGAATGTGCTGGAGTGAACTTTTGCCGGAGTGCATTTTGCCTGTTCCCTTCCTTTGTCTGGAATGCAAAAGTATCCGGAGTGCATTGAAGGTGGAGTGAATTGGACGCAGTGCTTGGGACGGCTTCTGGAGTGCATTGAATCCGAAGTGATTTGGACGGAGTGCTTGGGACGGACTGGCACAGGACGGAGTGCTTGGGACAGAGTGTTACAAATCCGGAGTGAAAATTCTGGAGTGCATTTTGCGTAGTGATTTTCCGAAGTGCTTTTGGCCGGAGTGATCTTCTGCCAGAGTGCAATGTGCAATATGCCGGAGTGATCTTTTGCCGGAGTGCGTCTTGGTCCGGAGTACTTTTTGCGCAGTGATCTTCCGTAGTGCTTTTTGCCGGAGTGCACTGTGCCGGTGTGATCTTTTGCCGGAGTGCGTTTTGGTCACAGGGGGTTGGAAAGCGATGCTTCCCCTCTGGGTTATGATGTACTTTTTTTTCATTTCTATTGATTTTGTAGAACGTTGGCCTCTTAGAGGTTATTATGTATCTTTGAATGTACTAGTTGCTCGGGGTATGCCCTAGCAGATAATGGTTTATCCCCAAGTCAAAATACTTAGCGATAAAATATCAAATTTGTAATTCTTTCTCCCATTAATCCAAAATACTTGCTTACAAAAAAAAAAAGGCATCAGTTAATCCCAACATTTGCAGGACAAAACAACAGCTCAAACTAAAAGAGCCACTCGCATCCAGCATAAGAAACCAGTCCAGCAAGTTGCATCATGGCCCGAAGTTACAAAACCAGCAACTAAAATCCAACTTCGTATAAGCAGAAGAAAAACATGAAAGCAATACGCAAATACAAAGAGCAGGTACAGTCCAACTGCAGCCATCCAGGATAGCCAAGGAACAGTGATCAGGTGTGAAATCAACAGCATCAGACTCAATGCCACAATCAGCCGGATTGAAGCAGGGCAGTAGCATTTCACACCAAAATTCCACAGCAGTTCCTTCTTATAGAACCAGATAGTAAGGCAGCGAGATTAAAAAATCATCTTCAGCAAAATCGGCTTCAAATAGCATAAATAGAGCTGCATCTCAGTTAATCCACATTTAGTATAATTACAGTAGTTTCCACATAAACAGAAGGCCAGTAGCTTCCAGACTCCTACATCGAGCATTATTTCAACAAATGCTCCCTCCTACTTCGATTTCGGCAGCACCCTCCAGCACCAATATAGCACACAGCAGCCTGAGCAAGAAACCAGAACTGCTAGCAACAGACATACTGAAGCGCAAGAGCACAAAACTCATGAGTAGATATTCTGATACATCCCGGGAGAGCCAGAAGCAATGCTGAGACATCAGCCCATTGAATAGAGCCCGGTGTAGCAGTACTGAGTCAACACCTAAAAGAGACAATTGGGTCCAAAGTTCAGCACAACGACCAAGCCCAGCTTCTGACCCAGCACATCCTACAACTTAAACAGCATTGAGGAAAACAGAGAAGGGACCAAACGGCCATCACCAACACGTATCAGGATGGCAACAGCCCAAACTGCAGCACACCGAGGCATCACCAGCCACACCAATCCCAACCATGCCATTCACACAATGATATTCCAAAATGCAGAAACGGCATGGAAAGACATAAGATCCAAATCCAGAAGTTTTTGAAACACTGGTGGAGGCACAAACAGTCACCCTGAACATTCTGAGGGGTTGAAGCAAAACACAGCCAGAGGAGATAGAACGAAGGGAGTCCCACAATGATCGACGAAGAATCTCCGAATTCGCCCCATAGATGAAAGAAATTATACAAGTCAAGTTACAGGCTCTAATCCGCACTCTACATAAGATTATCTGTTCTTCTTGAGAGATAACGTCAACCTCCAACAGATCTGGGTCCCATCCCACCCAGATACGACCAGCAGGTGAGGACTGGTAGTTCATAGCCCATTTCCAATTTTGCATCAGAGAGCAAGCAATACCTGAAGAGGAGCTTTCTCGAACCTTTGTTTCAACAAGACCCGCCATACAGCAGTGAGAATTTTTTTTTTTTTTTGGTAAGTAAGAATTTTGGATTAATGGGAGAAAAAATTATAAACTAAATGTTTTAACTCCAAGTATTGAACTTAGAGGTAAAACATAAAGTGTTAGGGCATGCCCCGAGCAACAAATGCATCAAAAAACATTAAGAACTACCGCAAAATCAGAAAATGAAAACTATCATCATTTTCACTTTTTTTTTTGGTAAGTAAGTGTGTAATTTGGATTTAAGGGAGAAAATAAATTTACAAAAGTTATGTAGTAACTCCAATTTTGTTGACTTGGAGTTAACACATAAAAAGCTAGGGCATGCCCCGAGCAGATAGTACATG
>JAODPA010113576.1:0-19165 GCA_025585075.1 Nepenthes mirabilis
AGAGAACGGAAAAGAAGGAAGAAGTGGAAGGAAGGAGAAGAGAGAGGGAGGCGCAGCAGCTGATTGCCGGCGAAGGAGGATGGCAACGCTAAAGTACAGCGGCAAGAGATGCTGGCATCGTCGGCTATCATTTAAGAAATACGGTTGTTTCATGGGAGGAGGAGGATGAATGGGCCAAACAGAGCATCCGTCATCATCATCATTGCCACCACTACCATCGCTGGAGGAGAAACAAAAAATTGAGGTAGGTAAATCATTCCTTTCTCTTTATTAATTCTGATCCAGTGCTTGCATGTGCCGATTTTGAGAAGAATTGATTGGATTTGTTTGAGGCACAATGGAGCCAATAATTAGGGCTCTGGCTCTGGTTTATGAAAGGAGAATGTAACGACCTAGGTTCCAAAAGTTAATAATTCATAGTCATTAAATTAATATAATTAAGTTTAGGATAAATGAATTAAGAAAAAAAGGAGAAAATTTATTTTGGAAGTGAAAACTGGCTCCAGGTCCTCTACGCTTGAGGCACCGCTCGAACACATTTAACAGAATGCGTGTGCTCTAAGCACGCCGGAGGTGCCACCCGGGTGTGAAAAACAGAATTGACCTCTCCACGTGGACTTGACTAGCGCTCAAGTGTAATCATTCGATGAGTCTTGGTGCTTGATGCATGCTTGAGCGGCGTTCGAGCGTGCTTCAGAAGTTTTCCGCCGACCTAATTCGTGTTATAAATAGGAGAGAGAAGGAAAAATGAGGGAAGGAGAAACGTGAGCAGTGAGAGAGGAGAGGAGAAAAAAGGAAATGGAAAGGATAAAGAGAAGAAAAAAATCCACCGATTCCAACCCAATCAGAGTAAGAAAAATAATAAATTAGGCAGATGTAAGTGTACCTTGGATCTTGCTTTTCATTTTTATCGCTTTTGAATATTTCTATTTTGCCATTTATGCTTTGAATCACTTGCTTGCTAAGATTTGTTAAGAGAAATGCATGAATCTCATAACTTTTGGTTTAAACTTCATGTTTATTTATATATATTGTGACTTATGACTCTGATTTTGTGGTTTGGCTCACAATTTGTGTTCGATTTATGTCTGGACGATTCACATCAAACCTTAGAATGAAATTTTGAAAATTTATGTTTGGAAACTTGGAAATTTTGATATTTAAATGTCAATTGATGCTTTGTTACAGTTTATTAGACGATTTGTATCTGAAAATTTTGCATGTAACTGTGTTATCGAATTATGGAGGCCCTCTGAAATTGTTTGAAAGATTGATTGTATGAATTGGGACTTGGCCTTGAGATTGATGAATTTTGACTATAAAATTATGAGCAAATGCATTAAGTTAAGTTTAATTGGTAAGAAAATTGGATTTAGAACTGTCATACAGTTAGATAAGATTCTCCAACATGCCTTAAAACTTTATGATAGTAATCGAGGATAACTCTGTCCATAGGATAATACGTGGTCCACCCCTCCTCGGGACGTAATCAGAGGGTAGAGACTATCGAACCTTTGAACCCTTGAATCATGAGTGAAATGAAATGGAAATAAATGTTATCAAACATTTAGGCTTTGATTATATGGATTGAACATAATTTATCATCGATTATTCGCCTCCTCGACTAGTAGGGAACACTAGTTAGGTCCCTGGAATAACGAACTAGAATTTTGTAGAATAAGTGAGATTTAAAATTGATTTACAAATTTTCGATACATGTTTATATTGATTTATGCTTTCTTCCCATTTCCATGGTCGTCTCTACTCTTTAGATATTCCCATGGTTTCTACTTTATTGTACTTATGTTCTGCATGAAAATATTTCACTTTCATGTTTTAAGGTACCATTAGGTTTCGGCTTACTCTTGCTATTTTTTTGACCTTCCAAATGATACTGTAAAGATGATTCTGGACGAGAAAGAATAGATAAAGCCTAGCGAAGAAGATTTTGGGAGCATTAGGACCTGTTGAAGACATTAGGAGTTTTGAAAACTTGCATGTAAATAACTAACTCATGGATGAAAATTGTATATTTATGGTCTTAGCATGTTATGTATCTTGTTGGAATAGTATTTATACTTTCGCAGGTTTATATTATGGACATAGGTCTGCTTTTGATATCTAATTTTTTAGATTTGTATAGGTCTTAGATGACATTTCTTGTCTGAACATGATGTAATGATGGGAATGTTGACTTAGAGCCATGGCTGTATATATATATGGCGTTTATTGATCTTGTGAATGTGTTATGGATGTGCAGTGAATTTAATTTTTGAGGACTGTCTATGTATATGTCTTGCATAGGTTGTATTTATTCAGGTTATTTGTATGGTTTTAGTCCTTTTTAGAGGGAGTTTTGCCCAATTTTCTGTAAAATTAAATCTATGAAATATGGGGCATTAGTTAGCATGATATTAACGGAAGGTCTTTTAAAGTAAGGACCCATTCCGTTACAAAGAAGAAGAATGAGAAGACGAAGGAGAAGAGGAGAAGAAGAAGGAGAAGAGGAGGAGAATAAGAGGGAGGAGTGGGTGTGGGCGAAGGCGGTGCTTGCATGTATCGCCGGTCCACTGCCGTCATCGGAGATGCCACTATCAGTCGCTATCGGAACTGCTTCAGAGTAGCCACTGCCAAGATTGACACCATTGTGTCGAGCCGAGTCACCGTCGGGCAAAGGGTGGGTGGGGTCTGAGACCTAATGGGTTAGTGCATGTGGGAGACCATAGTGTTTTGAGACCCTAGTGGGTCGATATATGTGTAGGGATAGGGGAGTTTGGGGCTCTAGTGGGTCGATATATGGAGGTTGAGAGTTACAAACCTAAAATACAGTCAATATTTAAAATAGGATAGCTAAGAGTTGCAAATCTAAAACGTAATCGGGCTGATAGCCAATAATATAAGATGATCAAGAGCTGTAAAGTCTAAAATATAGCTGAATTGATAGCCAATGATATAAGATAGTCGAGAACTGTAGACCTAGAATGTAGTCGGGATAACAGCTAATGGTATGAGATGGCTGAGAATTGTAGGCCTAAAATGTAGTCAGACTAGTAGCCAATGACATAAGATTGTCGAGAGTTATAGGCCTAAAATATAGTCGGGCTGATAACCAATTACATGAGATAGTCGAGAGCCGTAGGCGTAAAATATAGCTGGGCTGATAGCCAATGATATGAGATAATCAAGAGTTGCAGATTTAAAATATAGTCAGGCTGATAGTCAATGATATGAAATAGTCAAAAGTTACAGACCTAAAATATAGTCAAACTAATGGAGCTAATAATATGAGACGGCAAAGATCTGCAAGCCTAAAACATAACCATTATGATATGCAAATTTGGATTCTATTTGCCATTGGCCTCTATTTATGTAGGTATGCCGTGACCTTTAATTATGTGCCAGGGTATTAGAGCAGGATTTGTTTTGCGTTCGTATCAGTTGGATGGTATGATGAGATTCTACTTTGGGTGTGCTGATGATTTGGCTTCTGATATTAACAAGTTGAGATTTATATCTGTCATCTACTTTGATATTTGTTTATGAACTTTTCCTCTCATTTATGTATACTATTTTGTGCAAGTTTATGACGATACTTGTTGAGCCACCAGCTTACATTTTCATATTTTCATCTCTTCAGATTCGTAAATGGTTAGGATACTTTGCAGAAGTTGGATGAGATCTAACGTGGTGTCACATGATCCGATCGGTTGGGCATCTATTACGATTCAAACGACGCTGATTGTATTTCTCTATTATTTGGATTGAGTCAATTATTGGTTTTGTTATTTTTGGATAATGGAACATTGGCCGAAAGTGGGCCTTTGGATTGTATAATTGGGACTGTTGGATTTAATATGTACGTATATATATAATGTAGATGAGTTGTTGTCATATTTAGATATCTCTCTTACGTATTTTAGAGCAAATCGTGTTTATATTGTCCGGACAGTAATCCAATGAGGTCCTGTACGAGTTTAGTCTTATTAGGTCGTATTTTTGGAATTTGGTCATACCCAAATTTTTAAAATTTTTAGTTTCATGCATAATAATTAATTAAACTTGTTAAGTTTTGAGGCCTGACATCTCTACAAAAGGATTAGTCCAAGGAAAAGAAGGAAAACTAGAATGGTTGCTTTATTCTCTCCCTCTAGCTCACGGTTCTGTCTCTTTTAGTGAGTAAAATCGTAGTAACAAAGCACAAGGAGGCCTCCATTTATATAGAAAGAAAAGGAATTGAATTGGTGTAGTGGGAATTCCATAAGGTAAGGGGATAGCTAGAAAGATGACATGCACTGCTTAAATGTTCCCTAATAATTCAACTTAATTACTTGTTAACTATTAAGATAAAATCTACCAAATACAAGTAGTGCTCAATTGAAATGGAGAGGGAAAAAAATTAATTGTAGTTGTGAAAACATTGAGAATGGTGGCTTGAGAGGATGTGTTCAAACTCACGTAATTGGTATAATTTTGTATTTACTTGCTAGATTAAATACGAAATAGAAAACATGCTTGGTGGGTGGCCGAATGCATAAAGAAGAAGAAGAAATAGTTAATTTGATGGTGTGAAAGTATAAATGTATATTTATTTTTAGTTCCCCCTTAGTTTTATGCAAGTTTATGACAAGATAAGGATTAAGGTTATTGCGTCCTCAGATCCTAATTGTTGTATGGACAGAGATCCAAATATATCCTCAAACCCGTTCTCCCTATAATCGAATCCGAATTTGGTGCAACACAAAAGAAAAAGGAATGTCCTCTTTTGAGGGAGTGATTTGAGGGTGCATGTATGAAGTTAAGTTTTCCTGTAGGCTCGGGCTTTTTGGAAGCGTCTTGGAAAGCTAGAGAAGTTTAGAGAGAGAGAGAAGTAGTGACACGCGATATTTTACATAGAAAACCCTCTCTTGAATGAGAGAAAAAAACGACGGGATACTTAGTTCGTAAATGATTTCACTATGAAAATTTTTTATTACAAAGGACTCAAGTTACAGAAGAGAGTAAGAACAGAGTTTGAGAGTGGGACAGCGTTTTTTCTCTTCTTTTGCTCTCGTCTTTTATGCCTATGTCCTCTGGTGCTCGTTCTGCATATATATAGTGGTCAGCAGCCACCTACCCTGCAAAGGGCTTGTGTGTGCAAGAAAGCTTGACACCAACTCTGCAAAACCCATCCTATCACTCTATAAAGCTTATTGATTCTAAAAGTCAATTGCTCTTCTTAGAACGTGCGTGCTCAGTAAAAACTATCATCTTCCCTGAGATGTCGCCTTCATCCCTTCTTGTAGTTGACAAAGTCAGCCACCAACTCTGGCTCACAGACTTTGTAGGTTAAGTAAAGTTCTTGACCATCATGAATCCTCAGGCCATAACAAAGTCTTTGGGCACTACTTCTATTGGGCCAATTTAACCTCCTGGGCCTCCTTAGCACAAGGGCCCAATTCACAAAAATGGACTTTTCAGTTGGGCCCTGGGTATCAATACCCATCACGAGCCACCCATGCCAAGGGCTTGAGAATTTCAACCTTTGGCATATCTGTTGACCTCAAAAATATCTTGAGTGACATGCGACGGCATTCTCCACTAGAAAACCATTCATGCCTTTGCATTGTGTCCATTATTCAATAATAGCTTGATGCTGGCATATGTTCCCTTTTTCTTGCGCAAACTTACAAATGTCGGAGGATATTATCAAGGCCAATAACTTGGCCAAAATGTGTCTGAGGACATTATTGAGACCACTAGCCTGTCCAAAATGTCTGAGGACATTTTTGAAACCAATAGTCTGACCAAAATGTGTCCAAGAACTTTCTTCGAGTCCGAGATGCTGGCATGCGTCATCAATTGAGACATTAAATGCGATTGACGTTGCCTTGAAAATATAAAAGTCATTATTACCTGCAACTTGTGGGAGGTTGATGCATGGTCTGGCCGTAATGAGGCGCGTCTTTAGAATTCTCCAGCAGTTCAAAAGTCCTTCCACTCCTTCAGATTTTCGTCTTCAACTCTAAGTTCTTCCTCTCAAACACCGTGGGTCTTCTTCTTTTAGACTTTCATCTCCTATTTTTCTCCTCTGGTTTTATGATGGCTCTTCGAGCAAAGGATATTCCACTTACCCTTTCTCTAGAAGACCTAGAGGTCATCCCCGCTAAATATAGGATCCCTAGTTCGACTGCAATGCTGTTGCCTGGTGCAAACGATAGAACTTGTGCCCCTCCAAATGGTTTTGTTACTGTCTACAAAGTCCATCTAAAGGGTGGTCTTCGCTATCCCACTGCTCTGGAACTTTACTAGATGATGAAGGTTCTAAAAGTTCCAGTGGCGAGATACAGCCGAATACGGTGAGGTATCTCATCTCCCTTTATGTCTTCGCACGTTGTCATGGTAAAATTTTTGAAACTGTGGTTGTCAAGGTTATTTTGAGATTTTCTTACAGCCAATATTGGATTGTTATTACCCCCCATCCCAAATTTTATATTAGTGGTGGAAATCCTGATTCCACCAAGAGATGGAAAAACAAGTACTTTTTCCTTGCTATCCCCCCTAAGAGGGGTGTATCGAATGAATGGGGAAATGTGGACTCGAGTTTTTATGATGACGTTTCGAGTGATAAGAGGGAGGCAGTGAAGGACTTCATTGACCTCATTCACAACAACCTCGGTTCCTTCAATGAAAACAAAAGGAACCGATGGTTGAGAGCTGATGCCTTTGAAAAGGCTAAGTGGGATCCTCAGTTTGAGGACCCAGAAGTCCCAACCATACCTCTCGTGAAGAAGAAGAAGCTAAAAAGGAAGCTTGAGCCGTTGAGGATTGAAGAGCCGTCCAAGAGGGTTGAGAAAAGTCATTGAATGGAGACTTCCAAACGTTCACAGACTGTTGTTGAGGCTTCTTCCTCTGATGACGACGAATCCATCGTTGGTCAGTTGGTGAGGAGAAAGAGACCATTTAAAACAGTGGCGGTCAGTGGTGCTGTTACAATCAGACCTTCAACACTTGGTGGGCTTGTTGTTCAACCTTCTCAGACTGAGGACACAAGTGTTGAGCTGCCTATTGCCTCTCCTTCCTTCGGTTAGCCCATGCCTGACCTTCAGCCCGTCTTTTCTAGAGAGGCATCAAATTAGATTGATAATCCAACCAAGCACATAACTGGGGCACAGGCCAAGGAGGCAACTGAGATGCCCATCCCTGAGCTTCCTCATCTTGTGATCCAAATTTATAGAGCAAGGGATATTCCATCCGAGGTCCTTCGGGAGGTCCTGGCCGAGTATGTCATAGGGACTTCACATGATGCAGGGATAGAGACTGAGGGTGTTAAAGTATTTTGAAATATCCAGGCCCCCAGTCTCAAACATTCGCAAAGCAACCCCTGTGTCCAAGGCCATAATAGAGCCCTCAAAGGCCAAGGAGACAACCACTAGAGCTGACGTTGCTCAGGCGATGGGACCCTTAGAGTCTGGAGCTCCCAGGGAGGAAGGTTCAGCAAGGAGCTCTCTCTTTTCAAAGGTACTTCTCCATAGCACCCACGATTTTTATTCTTTTGGACAACGCTTTAATGACCGATTTCTATTTCGTAGTTGCATGAATTGGTCGTCCGATTTACTCCAATTATTGATGAAGCTACACAATCTTGCGTTGACATAAATACCTTTAGGGCTTTAGAGGAGAGTGCAAATCGTCTCAAGCCCGAGCTTTCTAAGGCCGAAAGCAAGATTTCTTCCCTTGAGGATCTATTGAAGGCCCAGCAGCAACAGTGCACCTCCCTTTAAAGTAGGAATCTTCAACTAGAGGACGAGCTTAGGGCTTCAATAAAGGTCGAAGACATTAGATCTGCATTGGAGCAAAAGTACTGGGATGGCATTGGACTATGTCATCACATAATAAGGATATTGATTCCAAAGTTTCCTCTTTTTATGCTTCATCCGAGCAATGTCAGTACTCAATGTGCGTAGATTTGATTGGTCACTCATAAGAGGATGATACTCTTGACCCCTCTCGGCTAGGATCTTTCGGGACTTAATAAAAAAAAATTTTTAGCTGTACACAATATATGAATAAAATTCATTTTATGATGTATTCTCTCTTCTTACTTGGATTACTTATTTGTTAAGCTCTTTCTTGGACATGTCATAAGGAAGCTCTATCCTTTACGAGCGAAGTGTCAGAACCTTTCAACCATTATTGGCTAATGATGCTACCTCTAGGGTCTCTATATTCTTGCTTTTTTAAACCCCCTAGGTTTTTAAGTCCAACCTCATGTGGATTGCTTGGTATCATTGCCAAGTTTTTTGAGTTTGACCTCAAATGGGCCGCTCGGCCTTACCGAGTTTTTTGAGTTCGACTTCAAATGAACTGCTCAAACTTGCCGAGTTTTTCTAACTGTTTTAGAATAGCTTTGGGAACAAGTGAAAGAAACTATTTTACTTGACTTAGGGGCAGCTTAGGTCTCGTAAATTTATAAAATAATATGCAAATATTCAATTGAATGCAAAATAGCGAATAAGCAAAAATAATTTTATTGTATTAATAAAACGTGATACAAGCACATCAAATAATGCAATTGACTTTACCTGGCCATCTGTACATTTACTGATAATATTTCTTAAGGTGAGAGGCGTTCCTTAAACGAGGGATAAGTTCGCCTTCCTGGGTGCGCAATCTGTATGCCCCATTTTGAAGAACGGTCGAGACTAGAAACGACCCTTCCTAGTTTGAAAAAACCTTGTTCTGTCCGATATTTTTACCCGTGGCCTCAATACTCATCAGTACTAAATTCCTAAATTCCTTACTTCGAACTGGCGTGCTTTCATCTTCTTATTATAATATCTGACAACTCTCTACTGATATGTCATTGTCCGCAGTCTTACTAGGTCTCGGGCATCTTCGAATATATCAAGATTTTTTCGAAGCTTTTGAGCATTGTCACTTGGGTTGAAATGCTCAACCCGAAGACTAGGCAGTCCAACCTCCACTGGAATAACTGCTTCGATCCCATAGCACAAGCTAAAGGATGTTTCTCACGTTGGTTCTCTCATGACTTCCACTTGCCCATTATTTTATGGATATGCAACTGACATATGAACTAATCTTATCCTTAGGTTAGTACACTACTTAGTAAACTATTTTTCGAAAAATTGGGTTTCATTATGAGTTACAATGCATTTTGGAATACTAAACTTGCCCACAATGTTCTAGTGGACGAACTATGTAGCAGTCTGCTTGGTTATCTGAGCTAACGGTGTGGCCTTAACCTACTTTGTGAAATAGTCGATCCTGACGATCAAGAACTGTCTCTGTCCAGAAGCTATCGGCAAAGGTCCAAGTATGTCAAGTTCCTATTGTGCAAATAGCCAGGGTGATTGCAAAGCTCAAAGTTCTGTGTGAGGCTGGTGAGTGAGGCTTCCGTGGACTTAGAAATTTTTGCATTTCCACACGAACTCCATTGCGTAATACTTCATATAGCTTAAAAGTAAGGTTTTTACCCCTAATGCTGGATCCACATATACCAAGGTGCACTTCTTAGAGGGCATAATCAGCCTCTTCGGGAATGAGGCGCCGCAAATAGGTGCAGAGAACCCACGTCGGTATAATTGGATGCCCATGATGGTATACCAACCTACTATCTTTTTCACCTTCCTGACTTTATCCGAATCTTCAAGTAATGTCCCGTCAGACAAATATCTCAAATAGAGAGTCATCCAATTGCTAGCATTCGATATCTGCATGACCCCTAGCTCGGGATCTTCTATACTCGGCTTCTCAAGGACTTCATACATCCCTCAGGCATACTGCTCTGGGTCTTCTGATGCTGCTATCTTTGCTAATAAGTTGGCTTTCCCGTTCTCCTCTCTGGGAATGTAGACCACTTCTACCCTCTTAAAGTCCAAAGTCAAATTTTGGACCTTAAAAGGTACTTGGAAAGCTGTGGGTTGTTTACTTTAAAATTTTTGCAGGCTTGGTTGACAACTAACTTGGAGTCACTACAGATAACCAAGTTTTTGGTCGAACATTCCTTAGCCAACCGAAGTCTCGCTAGTAATACTTCATACTCCACGGCGTTGTTGGTTGCTAGAAACCCAAGAATCATTAAATATTTTATCTCTGATCCCTCAGGTGTTCTCAACATTACGCCAGTGCCACAACTATCTTTCATTGAAGAACCGTTCACATGCAAAGTCCATATTGGTGGGCTGTGAGGTTCATTAGCATCACAAAGGCCCGAAGCGTCTAGAGTTAGGATCGTTGTCTTAACAATGAAATCTGCCAAGGCCTGACATTATAATACTAGCCTTGGGTAAAATTCTATGTCAAACTCTCCCAACTCAATGGCCTACTTGACCAATCGTCCTAACATATTGGGCTTTTGCAATATTGCTCTTAAAGACTGATTAGTTAGGAATATAACTTTCTGCGCTTGGAAATAGGGCCTCAGTTTTTTAGTAGAACACATGAGTGCCAGAGCTATCTTCTCTACATAAGGGTACCTAGTTTCTGCATCAGTTAAGGTTTTACTGACATAGTATACAGGTTGCTGCCTATCATACTGTTATCAAATCAACACCGAGTTTAAAGTTGTGTCAGACACAGCGAGTTACAAATATAATTCTTCACCTGGCTGAGGAGAAGCCAAGAGAGGGGGGTTTAGTAGATATTCCTTGAGACCTCGAAAGGCTTCCTCACAGTCACTCGTCCACTGGAAGCCGATGGTCTTGGTCCCCCTCAAGGCCTTGAAAAATGGCAAGTATTTCTTGGCGGATTTGGCTAAAAACCAAGAAAGTGTTGCTACCTTCCCCATCAGCTTCTGGATTTCATTCATCGTCTGACGGGATTTCATGTTAAGGATGGCCCTGATCTTCTCTGGAATGGCCTCAATCCCTCGGTGTGAAATAACGTAGCCTAAGAATTTTTTGGAAGCCACTCCGAACGTGCACTTTGTCGGATTGACCTTCATCTGGTGTGCCTTGAGAATATTTAAAGTCTCGTCCAGATCTTAGATGTGGTGGTCGATATCCTGGCTCTTGACGAGCATATCGTCCACATAAACCTCTACATTTCTTCTGATTTGGGTCTCAAATATCTTGTTGACAAGTCGTTGGTAGGTGGCACCAGCATTCTTCAATCCGAAGGATATAACTTTATAACAATATATCCCTTGGTCTGTCATGAAGGACGTGAGCTATTCGTCCTCAATGCTCATCCGTATTTGATTGTAACTTGAGTACACGTTCATGAAACTTAAAAGTTTATGTTCGAAAGTCGAGTCTACAAGTAAATCAATCATAGGTAGCAAAAAGCTATCCTTCGGACATGCCTTGTTGACATCTGTAAAGTCAACACACATCCTCCACTTTTCATTGCTCTTTTTGACCATGACCACATTCGATAGCCAATCTTGATAGTACACCTCCCAGATGAATCCATCGTTTAGAAGTTTCGTTACCTCATCATGAATGGCTATCAGTTTCTCAACTGAATAGTTTCTTCGCTTCTACCGAATGGGTTTATAATAGAAATTCAAGCCCAACTTACAGACCATCACTTCAATTGGTATTCCTGGCATGCCACTTGGTATCTAAGTAAAGATGTTTGAATTTTTTTGGAGAAAACTGATAAGCCAGTTTTGAAATGATTAAGGTAGAGAACTTCCTATCTGAACAAACTTTTTAGGATCATTTGGATCCAAAGGGATTCAGTCTGTTGATTCTCTAGATTGAGCTTATAGCAATGTTATTTCATCACGAAAATCAAGATCTTCAATAGGTTGGGAAAGAAGTGCCTAAGTGACTTGAGATAGATAGCATGTCCACCCGACCACTTGATCTCCAAGGACCTCTCTAATCCCAAATGGTATTAAAAACTTCATCTTCAAATATGAGATAGAAGTGACAGCACCGAAGACGGTCAAATAAGGACGTCTAAGGATAGCATTATAGACCGATGGAAGGTCTACTACTAAGAAGGAAAGAGTCTTGGATGCAATCCTCGGATAAGTCCCTAAAGTGACTTCGAGTTGGATGATCCCCTAAACTAGCACTGGCTCATTGTTCAATCCGTAGAGAGGTCTCAATTTGAAATAGGTATCAAAATAAAGCAAATTTTTTAAATTTTTATTATTAATAAACACTTGTTTCATCTGATAGTCCATAGTTCCATCAGAAATGAGTGCTATTATAACCAAATGGTAAGAATGTGGGAAAGTTACATGAGCCATATCTTCGTTACTAAAACTAATGACTTATTTCCTAGTTTTTACCCTTGGCCTCTTGTTAGCTGCGGTTATCATAGAATTCTTCCTAGTGTCGTCTTGCACTGGACGAGTTAATATCATGTTCACTACTCCCGTAGCCACTCTATTGCTTGGTTGATCAGTCTTACCATCATCTGCTATTCTGAAAACCAATCCGAGTCTTTACAGGAAGCGAATAAGGTGGCCTCTCTTGATCAGCTCCTCAATTTCCTTTTGTAGTGTCCGACAGTTTTCAGTACTGTGACCTCCACAGCGATGGTAGTGGCAATATTTTGACTCATCACCTCCATCTGGGTTCTTTAATACTTTTGGCCACTTCAAAAATTTTGTATCCCAAATTTATATCAAGATGTTGGTATGTGAATCATTCAAGGGAGTCAAGTTCATATGCCTGAACTCCCTTCGAACGACCTACTTGAACTTTTACTCCTTCCTCGGCCCTTGGGAGTCTTGATGGTCCCCATTCTCTCTTTCCCTCCACCACCCTTGGGTGGAAATTCTCTTCTCAATTAAGCTTTTTTGCTTCATTGGCTTCTTCGTCCGCTGTATATACTCGAGCTACGGCCCTGACCTCTCCAAAGGTCTGGGGCCCCTTGTGAATGCGGTGCTTGAAGAAACTACTTCCTTCCAATGCAAATAAGAAAGCGTTGAGCTTTACCCCGTCCATCAGCTTCGGAATTTGCCTGACCTCTACAATAAATTGAGATGAAAAAACTTTTAAACTCTCCCTAAACCCTTACTTCACACAAGTAAGGTGTCATGGCTGCTTCTTTATCCTTTTGCTGGAAGCAAATTGGAATAAGAAATTAACTTCTATCTCACCGAATGATCGAATTGAGTTCGCTAGCAGTCTGTAAAACCATATCCAAGCGTCACCTTTAAGCATCAAGGGAAAGTATTGACACATCATTGTCTCATCTAATTCCTAAAGGCTCAGATGTTCTCAAAAGTAATCCAAATGATCCGTAGGATCAGAATTATCATCATAGACGTCAAGATTTGGCATTTTAAATTTCAGGAGAGTGGACTCGTCCTAATCTTCATTGTAAATGGAAATTTGCGTAGGTTAGTAGCTACCCCTCCAGCGTCTTCTCCGAAAACTCGCTGCCAAAGTTTCTCAAACTTCTCCTCCACTTGTGAGGGAGCCGTCACCTTTTTCTCATTGAGATAATTCCTCAACTTATAGGGGTCATATACAGTTGGCAGTTCTAGATGACTCTTACCCTTTGGAGGGAATTCGCTACAAGGGGGCCCTTCTTGAAAGGCAGGTTCTTAATTGTCACACAAATATCGAGGATTTTGCCTCTCTGGACTTTCCTCCTAAATCCTAGGACCCAAGTGACCTTCAAGATGCGACAAGACTTTGTTACTCGAGGCAACTTGGGTCCCAGGGTCCTCATGCTGACTAACTTGCTTCGAAGGGTGCTTCTTTTCCTTACCTTGCTTCTTGGATGCGACGGTCTGAGAGACCTTGGATGGCACCCCCTTCAGTCGCTTGTTTAATTTTGAACAAAGGGTTTCAATGGCTCTAGAGATGTCATCCACCTTCATTGCCAGTGCTCGTACACACGGATCAGGATGATCGTCCATCCTAATGCCTATAGGAGGGTCATTGCCACATGAAGCAGCATCTCTGACCGAGGCACTAACTTGTGCTCGCGTGTTTATCATATTTTGGTTAATGAAAAATTATTAACCAGACTTTTTGTCAGTTCCCATAGACAGCGTCAATATTGCATCCTCAGATTCTGATTGTTGTACAAATGGTATCCAAATGTGTCCTCAGACCCATTCTCCGTATAATCGAATCTGAATCCCATGCAACACAAAAGAAAAAGGAAGGTCCTCTTTTGAGAGAGTGATTTGAGGGTGAAGGTGTGAAGTTAAGTTTTCGTGGAGGCTTGGGCTTTTTGGAAGCGTCTTGAAACTAGAGAAGTTTAGAGAGAGAGAGAAGTAGTGACACGTGATATTTTACATGGAACTTTCTTGAATGAGAGAAAAAAAATTACGGGACACTTGGTCCGTAAACGATTTCACTATAAAAAATTTTTATTACAAAGAACTCAAGTTACTGAAGAGAGTGAGAACAGAGTTTGAGAGCAGGACAACGTCTTTTCTCTTCTTTTGCGCTCGCCTTTTATTCCCTTATCCTTTGGTACTCGTTCTGCATATATATACCGGTTGGCAGCCACCTACCCTGCAAGGGTCATGTGTGTGCAAGAAAGTCTGCCACCAACTCTATAAAACCTACCCTGTCGTTCTGTAAAATCTACTGATTCTAAAAGTCAACTACTCTTCTTAAGACGTACGTGCTCTATAAAAGTTACTATCTTTCCTGAGATGTCGCCTTCATCCCTTCTTGTAGTTGACAGGTCAGCCACCAACTCCTGACTTTTCAAGTTAAGCAAAGTTCTCTGCCATTTTGAGTTCTCGAACCTTAACAGAGTCTTTGTCCACTACTTCTCTTGGACCAAATTAGCTTCCTGAGCTTCCTTGACACAATGGCCTAATTCACAGAAATGGACCTTCCAACTGGACCCTGAGTATTAATACCTATCAAAGGTGTTTATACTCTAATTAATCATCTATTTTTTGTACACATAACCACTCAATAAAATCACAACAATCATAATAAATAATCTATCTAATTAACCATCCACTTTTAGTTGTACGTGTAACCACTCAATAAAATCACAACAATCATGATAGATAATATAAGGGGCAAAAATCAATTATTAGCTACTAATGCAAATAACCAAAATATCCCTCTAAAGAGTCCACAAAAGCAATCCAACTGGTCTTAACATAGATTTAACCTAAACTCACCCACATTAAAATGGCTCATTAATTATCTTCGGTGATAACTCATTTGAGTTAAAAGCCCAATAAATTCAAATCAAAATTTTGAGATATTATGAATAATGTCAATACCCTATCCTAAATTCAGGTGTGACTATTTTTGCAATTGCACTCCTCCAGAGAGAGAAACTCTCTCTCTTCTCTCTTCGAGTTCAAATTCGAATTCATCCATGGCGCTCCTCCCGTCTCCGGCGGCGCCGTTGCCGGCCCCGGCCGGCCCTTCGGGAGTTCCTATTGACCCCTCCTCTCTTCCCTGCCTCCCCATAGATTCGGGTTCCCCGTCCTCTTCACCCGATTTTCCTTTGAATGCGGATTCTATTTCTCCTCCACCTATTTCTTCGCCTGTTGTGGAAATCCCGTCGATTTCATGCTTGGCTTCTGCTCCGATTTTGTCCTGCTCCTCTGAGTCTAATACTGTCAAAAACCATGGTCTCACTCCTTCTCCGCCTTTGAAAATTTTCCCCCCACAGTTTGTGGCTGGTGATGTCGCGCGAATTTCTCCTCCCCCCGAAGTGATTCAACAAAGTCAGCTAACCTGGAAGTCGACGCTGCTTGGATGCTTCTCTGGAAAGGGCCTCAATTTCCATGCCGTGGCCAACATTGCTCGTCAGCTTTGGCATCGCTTTGGCCTTTGTCATGTTGCGGAGGGTGCTAATGGCCTCTTTCTCTTTCGTTTCTCCTCTGACGTGCACTCAAACGCGGTCCTGGCCAGAGCCCCTTGGACTTTCAGAGGTAATCCTCTTTTTCTCAAGCACTGGCTCCCGGGTATGCCGTTGGTTAAGGAACAATTGAATTCATTTCCTGTTTGGATTAGATTGAGAAACGTTCCGGCTGATTTTTGGACCCCTCTTGGGCTCAGCTGGATTAGTAGCGCTGTGTGTAAACCTCTCCATCTTGATTCGTTTACTGCCAAAATGGAGCGTTTGCATTCTGTTAGGGTGTGTGTCGAAATCTCTCCCGATTCGGTGCTCTCGTCCAAGATTTTCTTAAAGAGCTCTACAAATGAGGTGGAGGATGCCACTGTTGTGGAGGTGGAATTGCCAGGTTCCCGGACTAGGGGAGGCCGAAGCACTTCTCTAGGCCGCCATAAATCTGCTGCTTCCTTCCATGACAATGGCCTGATGTCAGGTGCTGATTCGAACTCCTTGGACCTGATTGGCGTGGTGCCCAGTTTGGTTCAACCTAAGCTGGAGGCGTTTACTACATCTGAGGCTTCTGTGATGGATTGTTCGGATGTTCCCAAATCGTCCACCAGTCCTTCTAGCCGTGTGGCTGATCATGGCACGGTGGTTGATCCCACTGTGATAAACCATCCTTCGATGCCCGGCTTGGTCCAACCAATGCTGGAGGCGTTTACTGCATCAGTGGCTTCTGTGTTGGATTCCTGTGATGGCCCCAAATCGACCACCTGTCCTTCCAAGATACCAGTTTGCTCTCAGTTGAATGAGCGGCCTCATGCTCAGGCTACTTATTCAGCATCTCCTGCTCCATGTTCTCATCAAAAATCTGCTGCTGTGATCCGTGGTCCGGGGCTGGATCCTGATCAAATGGATTTTTTGGATGATGGAGTTGCCATGCTGCCCTGTAGGCTGACCTCCGAAGAGGGCCGTGTGGATGTTCTTGGCACGGTAGTTGATCCCACTGTGATTAACCATCCCTCTCCTGATGATAAGGAGGCCAATTTGGTTTCAACTCCTTTGGTATCAGATTCTTTCTTGCTGTCCTTAGCTCCCGGCCGATCGGTTTGCCTTTCAAATGCAAGCGATAGAATGGGGGGGCCCCCTACTGCGCTCCCCAAAAGGTCGGGCCCCGAAACTGATACAAATAGTGAGTGCACTCCTATCTCTATTCGACGTATAACGAAAAAGTATGGCTTGGATTTGTTCAAGCATGTGGGTTCCGAATCTGTAAAACCCAGTGTGTCTTCTGCTGAAATTTCAGTGGGTCGGACCATTGTTTACTCCACTGAGAAATTTTTAAGCGTCAATGAGGCGTTGGCCCTGGAGAGTGAAGCTTGAACGCCTTCAAAATCACGGAAAAAGAAAAAACCCAAAAAACCCAAGGCTTCCCCGGGAGCTTTGGCCCTTTGATGGTGTCTCTTCGGATGTAAATAAAAGGTGTTTGGATTGGCCAATGGAGCAGGGTTCCTTTAGGGTGTATGCTGATGGCCATAGCTTCTCCATTATCTCTTTTGTCTCTTCATGCATGATGAACCTTGGTCCCTTTGGTTTGCTAAGGGATTTGCTGTCATATTTTGTTTGTTGTTGCTGGTCTACTGGCTGAGTTACTCGAAGAGGATTTTATCCTTCTTAGCAGATAACTTCTGGATTTGTCCCTTCACCAGTGGTGTGACCCGGATAGGTTGGTGGTTGGAGTTGATCTGCTATTGTAGTGGGCTGGTGTAATGCTGTACCTGCTGTTGTATTTGCCTCTGCCATCGCTTTGGATTTGCTAGATGTGTTGCCAACTTATGTTGCTGATCCCGTGGTGCTCCTTGTTTATCACATGGTATTGATCCCCCTGTGTTGATCTATGATGCTGTCGGTGGCTGCTGAAGGATGAATGGAAGCACTTGCAAGTGTCTACTCATGCGGTAGATTATGACTCGGTTTGGAACATTGGGCATGGCTGCTGCTCACATTTGGTTCGTATGAGCTGTTGGTGGAAGGATGCGAATTACTGCCTGCTGAGATGATTTGGCAGCTACTGCTGGATTTTGCATGGAATATCAGTTTGCCTTTTATGGCAAGTTGTAAGCTGGAGTGTACATCCCTTTTGGCTTGCTGAATATGCTGGAGGTGGCAGTAAAGAATGGACAGTGCTGTTTTTTCCTTGCTGCAATATCCAGGAATTACTGAAGGTTTGCTGCCTTTTGTTTCACGTAGTGGGGCTGAAAAGGCCCACGGCTGGCATGAAGATCCCTTTTGGCAGTGTTGCTGAAGCAGGTGGAGATTTGAATTCTTCTGTTGCTAATTTCCGTATCTGATGGTGGAATGGTGCGGATCCAGTATGCTGTGATGAAAGGGCAGCTGCTGATGGTTTACTGCATGAAACATCCTCTCCTCCTGTGTGGTAAAATCTGCTGGAGGTGAAAATGCTGATTAGTTACTTGGACGTGCAGTGTCCCATACGGTTGTGACCAGAAGTTGATGGAATACTGGTGCTGAACCGGTCATTCTTTCCTTCGGCTGCATCCTGCTATTGTGTTCTGATGCTGAAGCAGTGGATGACTAGTGAAGGGGTATTTGGAACTGCAGTTTTCTTCAGTGGATGATGATGCTCTTGCTGATCCTACTGCAGTTTTCTTGCTGATGGTTTATGCAATTCTCTGTATTTGTGGTTGAACAAGGGATTCCTGAGATGTATCCATTGCTCGCTCATGGTCCTCTGCTTCGTTGGGTGGGTGGATTTTGTTCTCAATGGTGCTCCAACCAAGCTGCTGCGGTGTGGCCAGTGTGGTATATCTGATGGAGCTCGGTCTCGGGATGCTGCCTCCGCTGTTTTGGGTGAATCACCTGCCGAATGGCTGTGGATGGGGCTATTCTGCAGTGGTGTGAGATGCCTTGCTGATGCCCGCTGGAAGCGCAGAGCGCCAACTGCTGTGCTGATTTTTTGTTTTTTGGACATGATGCCCACTGGTTGTTAGAACTTGTGTTGTGTGTCAATGTTTTCATGTGCATTTTGTTGTACCATCTGCCCGGGGAATGCCCTTGCGCTTTATGCATTATCTCCAAGTCAAAACACTTGGATTTAATGCATAGTCTGTATAATTTTTTTTCCCATTAATCCAAAATTCTTACTTACTAAAAAAAAAATGTCAATACCCTATCCTATTCATTAAATCTAATTAAAGGCTCCAAAAAAGCAATATCATGTTATCGAATGATTTAATATTTTACACTGATGATGCTCTATTTTGTTAAAATCTAAAAGAAATTTTTGAGTTTTAAAATATATATCATAATGGTTATCATGTTGAAACTATTTACAATGACAACAATGATTATCTTCTCATAATTTCATACCAGAAGCTCGTATTACAAAAGTTATCTCATTATCTTTTTGGTT
>JAODPA010113587.1:0-19164 GCA_025585075.1 Nepenthes mirabilis
TATTGTCCTCTTAGAGATTTTTTTGGTATTTTCTTTGTACCGTTTGCTCGGGGTATGCCCGAGCTGTTAAATGTTTTAAATCCAAGTCAAGATACTTGGAGATAAAACATTAATTTTATAATTTTTTCTCCCTATAATCCAAAATACTTACTTACCAAAAAAAAAAAAAGATTAATTGTCAACCTTTATTAACTCTGATAATTGCATGTTTAAAGAAAAGACTTCTAACTTTTAAGAAAAAGAGCTTCGGATTTGGAATGATTAAGAACTCCGGCTTTTAGAGCTTCGGACTTTAAATGGAAATGAAGAGCTTCGGATTTTGAATGATTAAAGAACTCCGGCTATTTGAGCTTCGATTTTTAATGAAATTAGAACTCCGGCTTTTGAACTATGGCTTTCATTGAAAAATAGCTCAAGCTTTTGAACTTCGCCTTTTTAAGAAAAGAACTCCGCCTTTTGAAAAAGAACTTCGGATTTTAGAGTTCCGGATTTTAAAGACAAGGAACTCTGGCTTTTTAAACTCCGACATTTTATGAAAATAACCCCGGCTTTTGAGAAAAGACCTTCGGTTTTAAGGAAAATGGACTCCGGCTTCTAAGATCAAGGTTATAAGAACAAGAAAAATGTATGTAATCCAGACAGCAAGTGGAACTCTACGACTTTCGAATTTCGAACTCTGATGGATGGCCTTGAAAAGATATGAATTATGAACCGAGTTTTCATTAAACTTGCTGTTAAAGATGGATGAAGAATATTGGAGTGACACTCGAGGACTGCCTCCTGGGCCACGGGGGGAGACTTTTGGTGGCATAAGACTTTTAGACTACGGCCCCATATGCCGGGTTAAAGGCATTACCTCCCCCCCGGGGAGCATAATGAGGGGATACAGCCTTAGGTTGTGGGGTTACGCACAACCCTTCCTTGATGTTGTCCGCTCCCGTCCGATTCCTAAAGATGATAAGAATTTCTAATGGTTTTTATGAGTTTTCCGAAGACAAGATAATAAGAAAAAGAATAAGGAAATTCCAAACTAAAGAAGAAACGATATGATGATTTTCATCTGCTAAGTTATGAAACACTGTTTTGATATGCTTATATATATATATGCTTATGCTTTCTGCATGTGAGTATTCTGCTGGGTTTTGTGGCTCACTCTTGCTATTTTCAGATGAAGAAAGGCTTATGGAGGACGAAATTGAGTAAGACCTTATGATGTAGCTTGATGACATAGCTGCCCGGAGCTGATCAATGAAGAGCTTAATTTATTTTCTTTTTTATGTTTTGAGAAGACTTGTAAAATAATTTCGCTATTTAAGAATCTATGGATGTTAGTATGTTTTCATGACTTCTTTTGGATATTGAAATTGAAAAGTCTAGGAAGCATCTTAGACTTTCAGGTCCGTCTAACCTTAGTATTGGCTGGCCTTGTATGAAATTAAAACTGTAAGGCCAGCTCACGTAGTTCGGCCTCTTGGAATCCTGTGTTTAAATGAAAGGTTTATGCATATGAAAGAAAAGCAAAATTTTTATGTCCACCTAATTTTATCCATTGATTTACTCTAAGGCAAGGATTTAGGCTTAACGGTGGCTTTATGTGGTGGAATAAGACCGGTCCGTCACAGTTGGTATCTGAGAGAGAACTGAGTTGCTTTAAGTTAATTTGAATCAACACGGAAACTTAGGACAGGATCAGTTAAGGTAAGATGAGGGTTAGCTTTTTTTTTTGGTAAGTAAAACTGTGATAAGAGTAAGCTTTTTTACATGACTGGCCCCACCGCTTCGCATCCCCATACCCCAGAAATCCCGAAGGATTTTTTAGGGAGGCTCAGTACCACGGGTGCTTCCGTGGAGATTCGAACCCGGGTGGCGAGGGAAGGCGTGAGCGTTACTAACCACCAGGCCGAACTCCGCTTCGGCGTAAGATGAGGGTTAGCTATATTTATACTTTGGACAGAGACAATTGTGATTGCTATCTTTAGACTAATTGGCTAACGAAAATGTTCTTTTCAAATATTAAAATCGTCCCTGAAGTCATGTCTAACAGAGGAAGGCGAAACGTACAGATTAACAACTCTACGGATTGGGAGGCAAGGTACTTGAATCTGTTAGACATAATGGCTAAAGTTATAGAAGCCTTTACTCCACAAAATCCACCAACTTCGGTGACCACCCCAATTCCTGTCCATCAGGAGAGGTCGGTCTACGATTGTTTTACCAACGAGCGAGTTCCTGAATTCTCAGGGGAACCGGACCCGTTGAAGGTAGACACTTGGATCCAACGACTGAAGAAGGTGTTTGCAGTAATTAAGTGTCCTGCTGGAGACCTAGTTCTTTATGCCACCCATAAGTTAACGGGTGAGGCCCACCATTGGTGGGAAATGCAGAAGAGAGTTTTCATTGTGCCAGACCGGGATATTAGTTGGAAAATATTTGAAGCTGCATTTTTGGAGAAATATTTCCCTGCTAATCTTCGTGGACAAAAGGAGGATGAATTCCTTCGCCTAAGGCAGGGTACTCGCTCTGTGGCGGAGTACGATGCAAAGTTTACGGAGTTATCTCGCTATACTCCTTATATGGTGGAAAACCAGGAGAAGAAGACTAGGAGGTTCTTTCAGGGATTAAGGGACGATATTAGGAGTCACATTTCCACTCTAAAGTTGGCCACGTACGGAGACATGTTAGAAAGGGCTATCATCTATGAGAAGGAGCTGGAGAGAGGAGCAGTTCTCAGGCAAATGACTTTTAATCAGATTTCATGGGCCAGTACTAGTGGAGGCCCTTCTAAGGAAGTGAGACCATTGAGGTCCAGTGGGGAGTAGAGCTAATCTGTACAGATTTTTCGGACTCCGGCTAGTAAAACATGTGATCATTGCAAAAAATCACATGAAGGGAAGCCGTGCTATAAGAAGCTGGGGGTCTGTTATAACAACGGTCAGGCTGGACATATGATCAAGGATTGTCCACTCGCCAAATAAGTCCCAAGATTTAAGCCTCATATTCCAGCTAAGGTGTTTGCTGTGTCTGTAATGGAGGCCGAAACCTCTACGGAGGTAGTAGAAGGTACACTTTCTATTTGTGGCACTTCTAGTCATGTATTCTTTGACTCCGGATCCACCCAATCATTTCTAGTTGGTAGTTTTCGGAGATCGGATGGGGGTAAGTGACGTTGATGTCATTTGGGTTGATTTCTAAGGGGTCTGGTAAGTTATCATGGAATGTAATGCCGTTGAGAAACGTTAATGTTATGTTACTCTCACGTCATAGTAGGTGGATACCTTTGATTTTAAGTGGGGGAGAAGTTCATGATTAGTATTACCCCATATGTATGTCAGAATTAGCAATTAAAGTCTCTGCTTTAAGAACTTATAGTCTTGTCTTTGAAGATAGTCAGTACCTAAAGTTTTAAGAGTCAAAATAGTTGATCATATAATATTGCATATGGACAGACTTGTTTAAAGGTTGAGAAAGTAAACCTCAGTCTTTTTGTTGGGAAAGCAAGAATCAATGTTGGCAATTGAAGCTGTGAGTCTTTGGACTTATATGTCTTTGAAATTTTGTAAGAGATGTGAAAGAGGAATCGTGAGTAAGTCCAAATGATTGGGTGATAGGATGCCATGTTCTTGAATTGGGATCTTAAGATTTTGAGTAATGATTTAAAGTTATGTTGACTCTTCGGGTGATCGTTATGACTATAACTCGGAATGTGGCAGTAATCTGAGGATTTTGGGATTGTTTTCATAATATGACTATCCTAGAATTGTTTAAATCAGAGTAGCACAGCGTAAGCGTTGTAAACCCATGACTCAGAAATTTAAGAGTAAGGTTAAGGTCCCGGTGATCGAATTCTTTTGGAGCTTGGAATGAACTAAAGTGGAAGTTCATTGGATTCGTTTGAAGTATCGGATTGAATTGGAGAAATGGCCAGCATTACTGTAGGTCGCTCTTGCAATTCGGAGGATCGTTATAAGGTCTTTCTTGTATCAATGGTTGAGAAATCCGTAAGTGTCTGGGTTGAGTTGACTTACCAACCCAAAAAAAGTTTGGGTTGAGTTGTTCAGATGCCTACGGGTTGCATAGGGCTTGGGCTATTGCTGGTTAGGTGTGGATTATGATGATATGGATATAGCATTAAGACAATTGTTAAATACTTTGGGTCTCCGGCTGTGGAGTCTGTTTCTTCACCTGTGCTGATGCTGTGGTATATACCCATGACTGGTTCCTGTTCTTGGGAGGTTGAAATCTGAGGCTACTGTCCCATCGTGAGTAGTTGGGGCCGAGTGCTAATCTGGATTGGTTACCTCAACTGGTTGATAAGACCTGTGTTGTATCTGGTGATGATGATTTGATCGGGAAGGATCTACAGCAGGTCTTAATTGTATGAAGCTCTGATCTGTAGCAGCTGGGGGTTGTGCTGGATTGTCGGGTGTTGGCTTTTCATGGAGTTGCAACAGCCTGTTTGATTGGACTGCCAGAAGATGATACTGGATGAGGTCTACAGTAGGTAATCTCCTTGATGAGGTGAGAAGTTAGACAACTACCTCTGGTCTGAACGAGAGAGCAGCTGCTGAGAAGGCTGAAGGTTCCATTGCTGTGTTGTGGAGAGTTGGGTGGTCCTGTTACTTTGGTTTGAAGTTAGTTTGACTCAGTATTATGCATATAAAGCAAATGGATCTGGTTATTTGACCCATGTGGGGGTATGCACAGGAGTTTAGATGCTGATGCGGCGGGTAGCCCGGTTGAGGATTGGGCGAGCCCATCCGATGCTGACGATACAAAAGATGGGGCCTCATTGACTTGGATATGATGTTCCTGCACTAGTGAATTGCAGTTGCTGCAGTGGGCATGCTTGGAAGCTTCTAGTGTGGCTTGCTGAGTTGCTGAAGCAAAGGAGTGGGATGCTCAATCTGGCCTGCTCTGCCTGTTGCCACTGTTGCATATAAGTTGATGCTGCAGTGGGCCTGCTTGGCAGTTTCTGGTGTGGCTTGCAGAGTTGCTGAAGCAAAGGAGTAGGATTTCCCCGAGAGTAGGTGTAGGGTGGAATCCTCATCCAATCTGAGGCTGAAACTGGCTTTGTAATTGCGGTTCCTTATGCTAATCCAGTAGCCAGAGTGTGCACTGCTGTGTTGGTGGCACGCCAATGCTGCTGTTTTTGGCACTCTAACGGCCATGAGCTGGGAATGTGTTTGTATACAGTCGCCCTGTGGTTGTCCTCTGCTGTACTGATGCTGGAGGTTGATGCTAAATTTGATGAAGCAGGGAGCAGCTATCGACAGCAAGCTCTCTGTGCACTGCTATATGTATCAATGTTTTGATGGGTATTGCCGAGTGAGATGTTGTGGAGTCAGGCGATGTACCAGCAGATCGTAAGGGTACAGCTGAGTGGGAGCCATCTCATATCTATATCTCGGAATTCTATATGTGGAATGTTGGGGCTGTGCGTGTTTGTTGAAGAGCTTTGGTATCCTATGCTGCCATCTCCCACAGATGCTCGAAGGAAATGGTAGATCTGATGCAGGCTGCTGTTGATGATACTGTTGAAGCATGATGAATTTACTATGCTAGACCATGGATTCTGGAAGCCGCTGGCTATTAATTTTTGTTCTCAGTAATCTTTGCCAAATGTATAGTTTATGTGGATTTTTTTATAATGTTCGCTGTCCTTTAGTAGGACCTTTTGGTCATATTTTTGGGTGTTCGGCTAATGCCATCGTGTCTATGACTAAATTTCAAGTCGGAAAAATATTTAGAATTAAATCATAGGTTGTATTTTCTTTATTTTCCTTTAATACAACTGTTTTGCTTACCAAAAAAAAAGAAAGAGTTGTTCTAAGAGGCTAAGAATTTGTTTTGTGATGAGGATTAGGATGATTCAAATGCTTGAGGTTTCCTAGAGTAATCCTTGTCTGAGAGAATACCTGTAATTATGAGATTGTGAGGATCATCAAATTTCGAGGAAGAAATTCCTATAAGTGAGGGAGATTGTAACGGCCCAGATTTCAAAACATAGAAAGTTTCAGTTATCGAGTCAATATAATCCGGTCAATGTCAGTTGACCGGAAAATGTAATAAGAAAAGTAAATCGGCCTTGAAGTGAAGTTCCAACTGGCCTTAGAGCATATTTTGAAATCGGAATTTGTCCAATGAGTATGAAGGCCGGAGTGCATTGTGCGTGGCCTGGAAGGCCGGAGTGGCTTTGTGTGCTAGTGAAGCCAAAGTGTGAAGGCTGGATTGATATTAAAGGAAAATGTTAAAGGTAAGTAAAATTCAATCAACACCAGTTAACCGGAATGTGTAAAGGGAGCAACTAAATCCATTGACCGGAAGCCGTGATCCGGTCAACGTAAAATTTTGGCCGGAAGGCGTGATCCGGTCAACGTAAAATTTTGGACGGAAGGTGTGATCCGGTCAACGTAAAATGTTGGCCGGAAAACATGAATGGATGGAAGGACGGGAAAGAGGAAAGAAATCCGGTCAACGCCATGTAGTTGATCGGAATGTATTCAAATGAGAAACATGAATCCGGCCAAGGTCAATTAATCAAAAAATTTAATGAGGAAACTCTTCGAAAAAGTAAGGCCATAAATAACTTAGAAATTAATGAGAAACTCTTGGAGTGTAAAGCCATAAATAATGTACTCCGAAACATCTCCCTTAGTGAGACCAAACCAAACGACGGCCGCCAGACCCAAGGCCTATAAATAAGAACTAGAGGGCGAGGGTATGAGGCACGCAATAGAGTTTTCTAGTAAAGGAAAATCAAAGGTTCAAGGCAAAGTAAAAGGCGAAGTAGAATAAATCCAGGCAAGAGTACTCACCCCTATTTTTTTTAAGTTCATGATTATGCATGTTTGCTACGCGAGTATATATGATATATTCTTATTAAATTATGTATGTACGATGTTTGTTCTATTCTTCTGATTTATTGTTCTTAATCACATGTTTAAAAGAAACCATGATGTTCATGGTGTTAGATTTTATTCTGCTTGAAGTATATGATTAATTGTTGACCTATATGAACTCTGATAATTGCATGTTTAAAGAAAAGACTTCTAACTTTTAAGAAAAAGAGCTTCAAATTTGGAATGATTAAGAACTCCGGCTTTTAGAGCTTCAGACTTTAAATGGAAATGAAGAGCTTCGGATTTTGAATGATTAAAGAACTCCGGCTATTTGAGTTTCGATTTTTAATGGAATTAGAACTCCGGCTTTTGAACTATGGCTTTCGTTGAAAAATAGCTCAAGCTTTTGAACTCCGCCTTTTTAAGAAAAGAACTCCGCCTTTTGAAAAAGAACTTCGGATTTTAGAGCTCCGGATTTTAAAGACAAGGAACTCTGGCTTTTTAAACTCCGACATTTTATAAAAATAACCCCGGCTTTTGAGAAAAGACCTTCGGTTTTAAGGAAAATGGACTCCAGCTTCTAAGATCAAGGTTATAAGAACAAAAAAAATGTATGTAATCCGGACAGCAAGTGGAACTCTACGACTTTCGACTTTCGACCTATGATGGATGGTCTTGAAAAGTTTTGAACTATGAACCGAGTTTCCATTAAACTTGCTGGTAAAGTTGGATGAAAGATATTGGAGTGACACTCGAGGACTGCCTCCTGGGCCACGGGGGGAGACTTTTGGTGGTATAAGACTTTTAGACTACGGCCGCGTATGCCGGGTTAAAGGCATTACCTCCCCCCCGGGGAGCATAATGAGGGGATACGGCCTTAGGTTGTGGGGTTACGCACAACCCTTCCTCGACGTTGTCCACTCCCGTCCGATCCCTAAAGATGATAAGAATTTCCAATGGTTTTTATGAGTTTTTTGAAGACAAGATAATAAGAAAAAGAATAAGGAAATTCCAAACTAAAGAAGAAATGATATGATGATTTTCATCTGCGAAGTTATGAAACTCTGTTTTGATTTGCTTATATATATGTATGCTTATGTTTTCTGCATGTGAGTATTCTGCTGGGTTTTGTGGCTCACTCTTGCTATTTTCAGATGAAGAAAGGCTTATGGAGGACGAAGTTGAGTAAGACCTTATGATGTAGCTTGATGACATAGCTGCCCGGAGTTGATCAATGAAGAGCTTAATTTATTTTCCTTTTTATGTTTTGAGAAGACTTGTAAAATGATTCTGCTGTTTAAGAATCTATGGATGTTAGTATGTTTTCGTGACTTCTTTTGGATATTGAAATTGAAAAGTCTAGGAAGCATCTCAGACTTTCAGGTCCGTCTAACCTTAGTATTGGCTGGCCTTGTTTGAAATTAAAACTGTAAGGCCAGCTCACGTAGTTCGGCCTCTTGGAATCCTGTGTTTAAATGAAAGGTTTATGCTTTTTTTTTTGGTAAGTAAGTATTTTGGATTGATGGGAGAAAAATTACAAAATCTATATTTTATCTCCAAGTGTTTTGACTTGGAGATAAAAACATAAACGTTAGGGCATGCCCCGAGCAAGTGGTACATTAGAAAATACATAAAACCTCTAGGAGGACACCATACGACAGACTCAACAGAATATGAAATCTATCTAATATATGATCAGACACATTATCATTCGACAAGATCAACTTAGCAAAAACGAATTGCAGCTTGCCCTTCATCGCCATATAGACCCATCTATCACTGGGCAGAAGAAACAGCAGCACTCGGGCACAAGTGCACTTCGGCAAAAATGCACTCTGGCATTTTCACTCCGTCAAACATGCACTCCGGCATTTGCACACCGGCAAAAAAGCACTCCGGCAGATTGCACAACGTCACATTGCACTCCAGCAAATTTCACAGTTCACTCCGGCAAAAAAGCACTCCGGCAGTTTGCACTACTGCAAATAGCACTCCGCCAAATTTCATCACCGGCCAAACACACTCCGGCATAATGCACTCCGGATTTCATGGGGGGGGGGTTGTATCATAGTACAGCAAGAGGAGATCTAATAATCATTCCAAATCCAATTGCTTTAGCATCGCAACCAAACCACACCATCTATGCCAACCCGAACCAGCATAACAGGTTGCTTACAACTCAAAATAGACAATCAGATTCAATCCCCAAAGCTCAGCAAACAACGATCAACTCCACCTCCCAGCCAGGGCAGAGCGAACCCTACGGACCACTTCCATCATCAGAAGTTTGCATTAACCAAGCATCAGCTGCACCAAAAACCCACCCAACCCGGTTGCAGATCTCAGAAAAAGCATTTACACAGTGCGGGACACTTATACTTCTGCATCTCCACACGGCCAGCTTGGGCGCCAGGCAACAGGATCTAATGCAACAGCGCGAAAGCAGTGAGACCCCATTGATGGCAACTCACAACATCATCAGACTACATCTCAAACAGGATTGATATACAGCAAAACCAAGGGCAGTAGCTGTAACGACCCAAATTTTAAAACAAGGAAAATTTCAATCATCAAGTCCGGTCAACGCCAGTTGACCAGAAAACGAAATAAGAAAAGTACATCGGCTTAAGATGAAATCAAGTTCGGCCTTGAGAAGTCTTGATTTCAGCGGTAAAAAGAAGTCCGGATTCATTGGTGAAAAGAAGTCCGGATTTCGTTGAAGAAAAGAAGTCCGGATTTTGTTGGGGAAAAAGAAGTCCGGATTTTCTTGGTAAAAAGAAGTCCGGATTTCCTTGAAGAAAAGAAGTCCGGATTTCCCTTGGTGAAAAGCACTCCGGACTTCCCTTGATGAAAAGACGTCCGGATTTTCTTAAAGAAAAGAAGTCCGGATTTCCCTTAGTGAAAAGCAGTCCGGACTTCCCTTGGTGAAAAGAAGTCCGAATTTTCTTGAAGAAAAGAAGTCCGGATTTCCCTTAATGAAAAGCATTCCGGATTTCCCTTGGTGAAAAGAAGTCCGGATTTGCTAGGTAAAAAGAAGTTCGTATTCCTTTAATGAAAATGAAGTCCAGTCCTGTAAGGCCTGAGTGCAGTGTGGGCAATGTAAGGACGGAGTATATTTGGCTTCAAAGAGATGAAAAGCCGAAGTTGAAGTAGATGAAGGAGTAATCCCGTCAACGAAAAATGTCGGCCGGAAAAAACGTGAACAAATGAATAGAAATGAAAGGAGAACGAAATCAGGGCAACGCCCGATAGTTGACCGGAAGTTGTTTTGATGAAAGGCTGAAGTCCGATCACAGAAAATAAGGAAAAAAATATTGGGAAGGCACGACCATAAATAATCTAGCTATTCCCGAAACTTATTGGAAAATGTAAGTCATAAATGACCCTCTTTGGAAAATGTAAAATCATAAATGATACCTTTGGAAAGTGAAAAATCATAAATGATGGCCACTCAAAGTAGTGGCTATAAATTAAGAATTAGATGAGGATTAAACATAAGGAAAAGTAAGGAATTCTTAGCAAAGGAAGACCAAAAAGAATTCAGACAAGATACTCACCCTATTTTTAAAAACTCACGTTTATGCATGAAATTATATTTTGTATGAAGTATGTCTTTTCTGATTTATGAATTATTACTCTGAAATGTATGATATTCATGATGATATAGTTATTCTGCTGAACGTTGATATTGCATGTTTACGGAAAAAGAACTTCGACCTTAAGAGGGAACTTTTCTGATTATGAATTATTATTCTGAAATGTATGAATTCATGATGTTATGGTTATTCTGCTGAACGTTGATACTACATGTTTACGGAAAAAGAACTTCGACCTTAAAATAGAACAAGAAATTTTATTTTTAATATCCGTTTTGTTAAAAATAACTCTGGATTTAAGACAAAAGAGCTCCGGCATTTTTACAGAAAATGACTTCGGATTTAGAGCTCCGGCATTTTATGAAATAAGTACTCCGTCGAGTTTGGAAAAAGAACTCCGTCCAAAAGAACTCCGGCCTTTTTATGAACAATGTGCTCCGTCCTCTTTTGAAAAGTACTCCGGTTTTGAAGAAGAGGAACTCCGGCCTTTACGTCTTTAAAAAGTACTCCGTCCTTTTGTTTTGAAATGAACTCCGGCTTTTGAACTCCGGATCTTATAAGAAAATGAACTTCGGATTTAAGTATTCGGATTTTGAAAGAAAAGAACTCTGGATTTAAGAACTTCGGATTTTAAAAGAAAAGCACTCCGTTCCTTTGAAAAGAAAAACGCTCCGTCCTTTGAAAAAGAAATCATGCCGTCCCTTTTAAAAGAAAGAACTCCGGAAATTTGATGGAAAACACTCCATCCTTTTTAGAAAAAGAACTCCGACCTTTGCAGCACTCCGTCCTTTTATTTTGAAAAGAACTCCGGCCTTGAAGAAAAATAACTTCGACTTTAAAAGAACTTCGAATTTTTGAATTACGGCTTTCGTTGAAGAAAGAGCTCCGGCCTTTGAAACCTGCCTTAATAAAAGAACTCCGTCTTTTGAAAAGAGCTCCGCCATGAAAAGAACTCCGTCCGTTTAAAAGAAAAGAGCTCCGTCCGTTTTAAGAAAAGGTACTCCGTCCGTTTTAAGAAAAGATGCTCCGTCCCTTTTAAGAAACGACACTCCGCCCCTTTAAAATGAAAAGCACTCCGATTTTGATAAGAAAGGCATTCTGTCCTTTGAAAAGAAAAGCACTCCGATTTTGATACGAAAAAGCACTCCGCCAAGGAAGAAAAAGAGCTCCGTCCTTTTTAAAGAAAAAGTACTCCAGCAAAAAAAAAGGAAAAGGACTTTGACTTTTTAACTCTGGATTTAAAGACCTTCAATTTTAAAATGGACTTCATTTTCGAAAGAAAAGAACTTCAGATGATATGGAATTCAGTGAATGAAGTAAAGAACAAGGCTATATGAAAACACATGGATTATGGACAGCAAGTGGAACTCTTACGACTTTTGATCTACGATGATTGGCCATTAAAGAACACGAACCAAGAATCGAGTTTCCATTAAGCTTGCTGTTAAAGATGGATGAAGGATATTGGAGTGACACTCGGGGATGCCTCCAGGGCCACGGGAGGGGACCTTTTGGTGGCATAAGAACTACGGACTATGGCCCCGTATGCCGGGTTAAAGGCATTACCTCCCGCCTCGGGGAGCATAATGAGGGGATACGACTTTAGGTTGTGGGGTAGCACACAACCCGTCCTTGATGTTGTCCGCTCCCGTCCGGTCCCTAAAGATGATAAGAATTCCAAACAATGTTGATGAATTTTTCGAAGACAAGATGAAAAGAATAAGAACTGAAGAAGAAACGATATGATGATTTTCGTATGCTAAGTTATGAAATTATATTTTGATTAAAATATATGTATGTTTATGTTTTCTGCAAGTGAGTATCCTGCTGGGCTTTGCAAGCTCATTCTTGCCACTTTTTAGATGACGAAAGGCTTATGGAGGATGAAGTTGAGTAGAACCTTATGGTATAGCTAAATGGCTAAGCTGGCCGGAGCAGATCTGAAGAACTTTGTTTATTTTGCGTTTGATATTTTGAGGAGACTTGTAAAATTATTCCGCTGCTTATGAATGTTAGTATGTTTCCGTGACATTTTGGAATAAATAAAAATAATCATTTCTAGTATGCATCTCAGATTTGAATGATGAAAAGAAAAATTTTTATGTCCACCTATTTATCCTTTCATAATTTATTTCAAGGCAAGGATTTTGGATTTGACGACGGCTTTAGTTGGTGGTAAAAAGTTGGGTCGTCACAGTTGGTATCAGAGAAAAACTGAAATGCTTTAGGATAGTTTGAATTCACACGGAAACTTAGGACAGGATTATTTAAGGCAAAAAGAGAGTTAGCTTTACTTATGTTTGGACGATAACCACTTTTGGCAGGTTGGCTAACAGAATTGTTCTTTTTAGAAATTAAAGTCGTCTCTTAAATCATGCCTAATAGAGGAAGGCGAAACGAACGGAAGGTACGTAAATCTGTTAGACAGGATGGCTGCAGTTATAGAAGATTTAGTTCCACCATCTCCGGTGACCACCTAAATTCCTGTCCATCAGGAGAGGTCAGCCTACGATCACTTTACCAACAAACGAGTTCATGAACTCTCAGGGGAACCCGACCCGTTAAAGGCAAACACTTGGATCTAGTGAATAAAGATGGTGTTTGCGGTGATTAGATGTCCTGCTGGAGATTTGATTTTATTTGCCACCCATAAGCTAGCGGGTGAGGCCCACTACTGGTGAAAAATACAGAAGAGAGTTTTTGATGTGTCATAAAGGGATATTACATGAGGAAATGTTTAAAGCAGCATTCTTGGAGAAATACTTCATTGCTAATCTTCATAGGCAGAAGGAGGATGAATTGTTTCGCCTAAGGCAAGTAATCGCTATGTGGTAGAGTACGATGTAAAGTTTACAGAGTTATCTCGCTATGCTTCTTATATGGTGGAAGACCAGTAGATGAAGGCTAGGAGGTTCTTTCAAAGATTAAGAGGTAAGGCATTGGGCTTAATATGATAACCTGGTGTTGTTTTGGGAATTCCCAATCCATGCCTGATAGTGGTTTTGAACTAGTTAAAGTATCAAGTCTTAACTTGATTTTAATAATAGTTCAGCTGGCAAACTGCACTGCTATTACTGATGAATTGGTAAAGAAGGACATATGGAAATCTAGTTGTGGGATCTAAGGCATAAGTTGAAATTGATCGAGGTATTTGGTGACTAAACTAGTCCAGGTAGTTTTATCCCAACGACTTAGACTTGTGATAAGTTAAGAGTGATGATTTAGTTCAATTGGCTAATTTAATACGAGATGTCTTGGAACATTCAATAAGAATCCGAGATTTGATCTGTATCAATTGGAGACACCTTAGTGTTGAAATTCGATCTGTATCAATTGGGTTCTTGAATTGATCAATGTATCAAGAGATTGATGACGTCTTCCTATAGAACATTCAATGAGAATCTAAGCTAAGACTAATTAGTGTATCATCTTAAAGTTATTAAGAGGCTTCCGCCGTGTGACTATTTGAGGATGATTATCGAAGGAAGATTATGTTGACTTATCTGTTGACCAATAATTTGAGGTTGTGTCAAAATTGACGGAAATCGTTGAGAATTTTATACAGAGCCGTGGAAGTACAGGCTTTGGTATCATACCCCTAAACCTTCGAGGTAGATAAAACGGACCGATAAGGTTGTTCATGAATTCCAATTTTAAAAATGAGGATATGGCCACTGTGAAGTCCAGAAAATGCCGTTTGGGTTTTGTAGGACCGTTGGTATTTCATGAAATTTTATGAGTTGGATCTGTTGGCCATATTCGGGCACGTGTTGAGGTGACTTCATAGATAACCCAAAGGAATGTGAGTTTAGTAGAGGAGATGCCTTGTGACTATTTGGTAGCGTGATCTTGGGATCTATAAGATTTTAAGTAATGGCTATTGGAAAAAAACGATTAGTATCGTGAAAACGTATGGTCATCTTGGGTCTAACTAGAGTTATTAAGTGATCCAATAAGTATTCTTCGAGGACTACAATTCAAGTGAGACGTTTGACTTAGAGAGATTTATAATTGTCAGAACGAAAGATAAATGGTAGTTTTCGGAGATCGGATAGGGGTAATTGAGGTTTATGTCATTTGGGTTGATCCCTGTTGGGTCTGGTAAGTTATCACGGAATGTAACACCGTTGGGAAACATTAATGTTATGGTAGGTGGATACCTTTACTTTAGTGGGGGAAAAGTTTATGACGAGTGTTACTCCGCATGTAAATCAGAATTAGCAACTAGAGTCTCCGCTTTGAGAACTTATGACTTCGACTATGAAGATAGTCATTACCTAAAATTTTAAAAGTCCAAATAGTTGTACCATTAAGAAGGATGATCATATGATATCTTATGTGGACTGACGTGTTTAAAAGTTAGAGCAAGTGAACCCTAGTGTTTTCTTTGGGAAAGTAGACATCAATGTTGGTAATTGATGTTGCAAATCTTTGGACTTGTATATTTTGAAGTTTCATAGGAGAAAAATAAATCATGAGTAAGTCCAAATGATTGGGTGTTAGGATGCCATCTTAAAATTCTCGGTAATAATTATGTTGACTCTTGGAGTGATCGTTATAACTGCATTGTGGCCGAAGAATGAGGATTTTGGGATTTGCCTTCATAATATCCTAGACTATTTTAAAACAAAGTAGTGCAGCGTAAACGTTGTGAAATCATAACCCAAAGTTTTAAGAGTAACGTTAAGGTCCCTGTGATTGAATTCTTGTGAAATTTGGAATAAACTAAAGTGGAAGTTCATTGAATTCATTTGAAGTATCACATTAAATTGGAAAAATTGTCGGCATTTCTGCAAGTCACTCTTGAAATTCGGGGATCCTTATAAGGTCTTCCTTGTATCAATAGTTGAGAAAGTGTTTGGGTTTAGTCATTCTAAGCCAAAGATTTATTTTATGAAGGGGATTTAAGAGGATTTAATTGCTTGAGGTTTCCTAGAGTAATCCTTGTCTGAGTGAATAAATTCAGGATGCAGGAAAGAATATCTGTGGTTATGAAATTGTGACGATTGTTAAATTTCGAGAACGAAATTCCTATAAGTGGGGGAGATTGTAACGACCCAAATTTTAAAACAAGGAAAATTTCAATCATCAAGTCCGGTCAACGCCAGTTGACCGAAAAACGAAATAAGAAAAGTACATCGGCTTAAGATGGAATCAAGTTCGGCCTTGAGAAGTCTGGATTTTAGCGGTAAAAAGAAGTCCGGATTCATTGGTGAAAAGAAGTCCGGATTTCGTTGAAGAAAAGAAGTCCGGATTTCGTTGGGAAAAAAGAAGTCCGGATTTCCTTGGTAAAAAGAAGTCCGGATTTCCTTGGTAAAAAGAAGTCCGAATTTCCTTGGTAAAAAGAAGTCCGGATTTCCTTGAAGAAAAGAAGTCCGGATTTCCCTTGGTGAAAAGCAGTCCGGACTTCCCTTGATGAAAAGACGTCCGAATTTCCTTGAAGAAAAGAAGTCCAGATTTCCCTTGGTGAAAAGCAGTCCGGACTTCCCTTGGTGAAAAGAAGTCCGGATTTGCTAGGTAAAAAGAAGTTCGTATTCCTTTAATGAAAATGAAGTCCAGTCCTGTAAGGCCTGAGTGTAGTGTGGGCAATGTAAGGACGGAGTAGATTTGGGTTCAAAGAGATGAAAAGCCAAAGTTGAAGTAGATGAAAGAGTAATCCGGTCAACAAAAAATGTTGACCGAAAAAAACGTGAACAAATGAATAGAAATAAACGGAGAACGAAATCCGGTCAACGCTCGATAGTTGACCGGAAGTTGTTTTGATGAAAGGCTGAAGTCCGGTCACAGAAAATAAGGAAAAAATATTGGGAAGGCATGACCATAAATAATCTAACTATTCCCGAAACTTATTGAAAAATGTAAGTCATAAATGACCCTCTTTGGAAAATGTAAAATCATAAATGATACCTTTGGAAAGTGGGAAATCATAAATGATGGCCACTCAAAGCAGTGGCTATAAATTAAGAATTAGATGAGGATTAAACATAAGGCAAAGTAAGAAATTCTTAGCAAAGGAAGACCAAAAAGAATTCAGGCAAGATACTCACTCTATTTTTAAAAGCTCACGTTTATGCATGAAATTATATTCTGTATGAAGTATGCCTTTTATGATTTATGAATTATTACTCTGAAATGTATGATATTCATGATGATGTAGTTATTCTGCTGAACGTTGATATTGCATGTTTATGGAAAAAGAACTACGACCTTAAGAGGGAACTTTTCTGATTATGAATTATTATTCTGAAATGTATGATATTCATGATGTTATGGTTATTCTGCTGAACGTTGATATTACATGTTTACGGAAAAAGAACTTCGACCTTAAGATAGAACAAGAAATTTTATTATTAATATCTGTTCTGTTAAAAATAACTCTGGATTTAAGACAAAAGAGCTCCGGCATTTTTACAGAAAATGACTTCGGATTTAGAGCTCCGACATTTTATGAAATAAGTACTCCGTCCAGTTTGGAAAAAGAACTCCGTCCAAAAGAACTCCGGCCTTTTTATGAGCAATGTGCTCCGTCCTCTTTTGAAAAGTACTCCGGTTTTGAAGAAGAGGAACTCCGGCCTTTACGTCTTTAAAAAGTACTCCGTCCTTTTGTTTTGAAATGAACTCCGGCTTTTGAACTCCGGATCTTATAAGAAAATGAACTTTGGATTTAAGTATTCGGATTTTGAAAGAAAAGAACTCTGGATTTAAAAACTTCGGATTTTAAAAGAAAAGCACTCCGTTCCTTTGAAAAGAAAAAACGCTCCGTCCTTTGAAAAAGAAATCATGCCATCCCTTTTAAAAGAAAGAACTCCGAAAATTTGATGGAAAACACTCTGTCCTTTTTAGAAAAAGAACTCCGACCTTTGCAGCACTCCGTCCTTTTATTTTGAAAAGAACTCCGGCCTTGAAGAAAAACAACTTCGACTTTAAAAGAACTCTGAATTTTTGAATTACGGCTTTCGTTGAAGAATGAGCTCCGGCCTTTGAAACCTGCCTTAATAAAAGAACTCCGTCTTTTGAAAAGAGCTCCGCCATGAAAAGAACTCCGTCCGTTTAAAAGAAAAGAGCTCTGTCCGTTTTAAGAAAAGGTACTCCGTCCGTTTTAAGAAAAGATGCTCCGTCCGTTTTAAGAAACGGCACTCCGCCCCTTTAAAATGAAAAGCACTCCGGTTTTGATAAGAAAGACATTCCGTCCCTTTGAAAAAAAAAGCACTCCGGTTTTGATAAGAAAAAGCACTCCGCCAAGGAAGAAAAAGAGCTCCGCCCTTTTTAAAGAAAAAGTACTCCGGCAAAAAAAAAAAGGAAAAGGACTTTGACTTTTTAACTCCGGATTTAAAGACCTTCAATTTTAAAATGGACTTCGTTTTCGAAAGAAAAGAACTTTGGATGATATGGACTTCAATGAATGAAGTAAAGAACAAGGCTATATGAAAACACATGGATTATGGACAGCAAGTGGAACTCTTACGACTTTTGATCTACGATGATTGGCCATTAAAGAATACGAACCAAGAACCGAGTTTCCATTAAGCTTGCTGTTAAAGATGGATGAAGGATATTGGAGTGACACTCAAGGATGCCTCCTGGGCCACGGGAGGGGACCTTTTGGTGGTATAAGAACTATGGACTATGGCCCCATATGCCGGGTTAAAGGCATTACCTCCCGCCCCGGGGAACAAATGAGGGGATATGACTTTAGGTTGTGGGGTAGCACACAACCCGTCCTCAATGTTGTCTGCTCCCGTCCGGTCTCTAAAGATGATAAGAATTTCGAACAATGATAATGAATTTTTCGAAGACAAGATGAAAAGAATAAGAACTAAAGAAGAAACGATATGATGATTTTCGTATGCTAAGTTATGAAATTATGTTTTGATTAAAATATATGAATGTTTATGTTTTCTGCATGTGAGTATCCTGCTGGGCTTTGTAAGCTCATTCTTGCTACTTTTCAGATGACGAAAGGCTTATGGAGGATGAAGTTAAGTAGAACCTTATGGTATAGCTAAATGGCTAAGCTGGCCGGAGCAGATCTGAAGAGCTTTGTTTATTTTGCGTTTGATATTTTGAGGAGACTTGTAAAATTATTCCGCTGCTTATGAATGTTAGTATGTTTCCGTGACATTTTGGGATAAATGAAAATAATTATTTCTAGTATGCATCTCAGATTTGAATGATGAAAAGAAAAATTTTTATGTCCACCTATTTATCCTTTCATAATTTATTTTAAGGCAATGATTTTGGATTTGACGACGGCTTTAGTTGGTGGTAAAAAGTTGGGTCGTCACAGTAGCACAAGGGCCCAATCACACAGCAAACCCCACTACCAAGGCCATCTGTACTACAGCAGTTAAAGGTAACAGCAACACCTCAGCTGACTACACCACAGCACATCCGACAAAACATCCATCTACAACAGACCCAATTACCATACACCCTCAAACAGGACATCCAGCCTCAAAATACCCAGAGATTTCGATTCCCCCTTTTTTTTTTTTGGAGGGAGGGGATTTTTTTTTTTTGGAGGAAGGGGAATGATGATTTTTTTTTTTTAAGGACGGAATGGAGAAGGAGGTTCAGCAGAAAACCAGCAACACCAGCCTAACAGGCTAGCCAGCGCACTTTTTTTTTTGAACCGGTCCAGCAAGGGGACAAAACCAAGGTTGTTACAGAGCCGGGACAGCCAAATCAAGAGGAGGCTCAAATTCAACACAACCATGAACGGTAGTGGG
>JAODPA010113588.1:0-48084 GCA_025585075.1 Nepenthes mirabilis
TATATTTTATTTAATTCAGGGAGTGTGCTAACGTGGAAAAGTAAGATTCTAAACTTTCTTGACAGAATTAGGATCACTACATAAAAGGGTCTGAAATCTCTGCCCTTAAAAAAATAAATTGATTTAATCTCTGCCCTTAATTGTTTGATCGATATTAAACGGGTTGTATCATGGCCGTCGTCGTCAACCTCGCCAATCAGTTCGCCTCGTTCTGTCGTTCCCACCTCTCAAAACTGATAGAAGAAGAGGACGACTCGGCACTGCAGAGTCCTGGTACCGTAAATCCAGAAAGCCCTACTGCACAGCAGGGAGGAGGAAGAAAAATCGGGAGAGAGAAAATGGCGGACGACGGCATACAGCACAGAACTCTGAGCGTCAACGGCATAAACATGCAAGTAGCGGAGAAAGGCGAAGGGCCAGTCGTCCTCTTCATCCACGGCTTCCCGGAGCTCTGGTACTCCTGGCGCCGCCAGATCCTTGCTCTGTCCTCCCTCGGCTACCGCGCCGTCGCGCCCGACATGCGTGGCTATGGCGACACCGATGCCCCCTCGGAGGCGAGTTCCTACACCTTTTGCCATATCATTGGGGATCTGGTGGCGCTAATCGACGCACTTGGCGTGGAACAGGTGCGTTTCTATGCCTCAATATTTGTATCAGGAAGAGAAATCCATCTTATTATGAAAATTTCCGGATGTTGATCGATTATTTTGTTGTCACTTCGCACAGTACAATGTCAGGAAGTTGCAAAAATTTACATGATTAGATCTTCCTAAAAATTAGTTCTCATGATTCGAACGATTTTATATTTCGCTGAAGAATTGATATCAATCCAATGTTACTGAAAGTAGTTAAATATGAAAGGTAATTACTAAAAATACCGTAAATTTCCCCCCTTTTTTTTTCAATTTGAAGCATTTTTCTTTTCAATTTCACCATTATAAAAGAAAAAAGAAATTTTAATTATATATAATCGATACCCTTAGAACATTGACTAAAAATACAAAAACGTTGGGTATATAATCTATAAACATAAAACGTTCTACTAAAAATAAAGAAAATTGAAAAGATTGAAATTTTTTTGGTAAATAACCCATATAAAAACAACCCAAACTAAAAATAAAGTCACACCATTCTAAAGTCCTGAATTATATGAATATTTTCTCATTTATTTTCCATATTTTTAGGACTGCTATTTAAGCAATTTTCATCATCTCTTTTGTCATAATTGATGTATTAATAATTCGGAATTCTCCCATATATCCAGAGAAACATGCGTAAATTCAAGATTCCAGACATATTTTTTATTCAAATTTGAAATCTTACTGCAGGTCTTTCTGGTTGGGCACGACTGGGGTGCGATGGTCGCCTGGCACTTTTGCCTGTTCAGGCCTGACAGAGTGAAGGCATTGGTGAATCTGAGCGTGTCATTCGTGCCGAGGAATCCGACTAGGCTGCCGCTGGACGGTCTGCGATACGCTTATGGGGATGATTACTACATTTGTCGATTTCAGGTTCGGTTTCATTGAGCAGTTTTGCGAATAATTATTCTTTATTTGGCTGTTTTTAAGGTGACAATCAATATCCTCGAGCTAATATTTATCAAAGGTAAGGTCAGAATAACTAATATGAGAAAAAAATTATGTTATTCTGTTGCGTCCCGGGCCCAAGGTTGTACGGATTAGAGAGCCTTCGGATTCCTTAGCGCTCCACGGCTTCGGAAGAAGGGTCCGGTCTCCGTCTCTGTGAACCTGGACCTGCACAACACAAACAACAAACGAGAGATCAAGGGTCCGGCAGGATTTCTCCCACCGAGGCCGCTCCGACCCTCAAGTCAGCAAATTCCCGCAGTAAACAGAAATGGCGCACGCTAAGGGGGTGCGCAGTGAAATGCCTTGAAAGCGTGTGGAGTGCTCGTGTATGATGCAGAGGAATGCAGTGAGTAGGTAGTGGAAGGCTTGGCTTCCGTGTCGCACCACGACGGGTGGCTAACTTTTCCGGTGAGCGGGTAGAGAAGAAGGAAATCGATTTGGTTTGATTCGTTAGTGGAATCGGAGTTTTGGAAGCTGATGGAGAAGGGAGCTCAAAATCAGAATCGGATCCCTTTTTCTGTGGGGGGTGAGGGCTCTTATAGGCCTCTCCCCGTTAGACTCTTGGGCGCAAAGACGCCCATTGCTTGGGCGATCGCGCCGCTGGCCGCTGTCGTGGACCGCCGGTCACGCCGGTTGTCCTGTTTTCGTGGCTGGCACGCTGCTGAGCGTTGTTGACCATGCCTGATTTTTTTCCGCGTGGGGATTGGTTGGCTGCCTGCAGACGGCAGCGAGGGTCTTGGGCAGACGGTAGCGTGGGCTGCTGGCGCAGCTCCGGCCACACCTCTATTGGCTAGCCTTTCTGCCTTTTCCGCCTGTTTCCGGCGACCGCATTAAATGCGTTGCAGGTTCCCGTTAGCTTCCGCCAGCATGGCTTCGCGCCTCTCGTCCGTTGGACTGGGCTGATTTCCCCGCGTGGGCTCCTGGACTCTCTTTTGGGCCGCGTCACTTGTCGTGGGCCTGGTCAACTTTTCATGGGCCAGGACATGGGACCCAACACTAGCCCCCCATGCCTGGGCCGGCCAGCGGTTGGGCCTGGCATGTCCTTTGGGCCCATTCCGCAATCTTTCTGTCCCACCTCGTGCCGCGTTGCCCTTTGTCGTTTTCTGAATTCGCGCCTTCCCCAGGAGCCAGGGCAGGCTTTTCAGTCGCTGCCATGGCCCGTCACTTCGCCGGGCGAGATTCGCGCGCCTCGGGCTGCGTCTGACTAGCGGTTTCCCCTGTTACATGAAAGACGTTTGCTGGATGCCGTGTTGCATTGGGTAAGAGGACGGTCCGCTCTTTGCCCATAAATAGCGGGGTACCCAAGCTAGTTGAGCTCATGCCTTAGCAGCCACTGGAGAGACGATGAGAAGACTCTGGCGTTCCCTGCCTTTAGCGGGTCCTCGAGAGGGAGTTGGATGGATCAGCCGAACGCCTGAAGCCCTTGATGAAGACCGTTGTAGCCCTTATCCTGCAGTTCGCTTTCTCTGCTAATGAGGGTGGCTCGACCATTCTGCCATCATCGCGCGCTTCCTTCCGGGTCACGGCCTGGCTGGCTTGAGCGGATCCTTGGAGGATCTCCGCGGATACCGTCACCTGTTAGGTGAAGGCTTTCGCAGGAGGTCTCCCCGCGGGCCACGCCAGGGCACTGATCCCGGAAGGGCTGCGAGGTCAGTAGCCCTCCGTGGAAGCTGGGTTTCTCACCCAACTTTCCCGGAGTGCCTGACCTTGGTGCTTCCCGGACCCTCGTGGATTGGATTCTTTAGTCCTCCACGAGGGGATGCCCTCCACCTTCGAATCGGTGTGCTCGGCAAAATACCGACTGCTTCTGCCGTCGGGATCTGATGTAGATCACGTTCGCCGAGCTTATCTGGGACGTCGCACGGGAGCATACGGGGTTTCGCACCGTAGTCCTCTTTTGTCTTTCTCGCAGCTTTATTGTTGTGGATCTTGTACTTTGTAAGAAAGCATTGATTAATAAAAGAAGTAGCCCCTTTTTGCCTTCATTTTCATCTCGTCTTCGTGCGTGTTTCATACTGCCGGGCGCTTTGCCCTGGGAGTCCACGTGTCGTTCTGTGAGAGTTTGAGGGGTTTCCGTCAGCGGTCGCGTCTCTTGGGGTGGCCAGTGCATTTAATTCCTGCGCGGCCAGGAGACGTCGCTTTATTTCGGAAACGCGCGAGATTTCAGGGGCCTTCCACGTGTTGGACCTTCATTGGTCATGCCTTAATGCTTTCCGTCTTCTGGAATTGCCGCCCTTTCAGGAGAAAACTCGCCTATATAAACACGCCGTTCTCTCCTGAAATCTGGCGCCTCTTTGTACTCGCTCGCTTATCGGCAGTTTGATCTTCCAGTGCATACTTTCTCACCGCGAAATCAATGGAGGACACTACCAGCGACTCAAAACGCTCCTCTGGTGAGTCCGAGTTTGGCTCTCGCGTTCCCGAGTTTTCAGGCACCGGTACTTCAGGAGAAGCCCACTCCAAAGCTACGGTTACTGGCCCCTCACGAAGTAGGGGAGCGCCTCCAGGTTTTGAGAGTGTCCAGCCACATCGGGGGGCCGTTATGGCCCAGGTAGAGTGGCTGAGGGCCCGCGTTGCACACCTGGAGAGCGCCTGGGCTGAGTCGGAGGCCAGGGCCATGCGCCTGGTGGGTGCCAACGTGGGGGCGCAGGCCCGCATATTGGCACTTGAAGAAGAAATGGAGCGACTCAGACAGCGACACGAGGCTGAAGTTGCTGCGCTACGGACGGAGGCTAGGATCACTCGCCCGATTGACGCTGATGTGGATATGCAGGCCCGCGCATCGGCGCTCGAAGAACAGGTCGAGCGACTCAAAAAACGACACGAGGCTGAGGTCACCGAGCTGCGGTCGGAGCTGAGGTCGAGGCTTCGGCCGGAAGGAGTGAACCTGGCCTTGGAGCGGAGTTACTTTGACGCCGTTAGGCTTTGCCGAAGTCTAGCTTCACTGGAGGATCCAGGCTTCCACGTGGGGGTCCTAGATCCTCGTAACTCGCTCGCCAAAACCCGTGATCAGTTGGTGGATTATCACGTTCAAAGCTCCTCCTCCCGTGCTGGCGTCACCGCCTCGACGATAAAGTCCGCCAGAGCTTGTCCTTTCACGGCTGGCCGGGGCCGGAACTCTAGGTCGAATTCTCCTAGTTCGACAGCCCACTTAACCAGCCGGCCGGACGTCTCCGATTTTTGCAAGATCGACTTCAGCGGCTGGTCCGTCAGCACGACAATCCGGTGAGACTGGAAATAGGGCCGCAGCTTCCGCGCCGCATAGACAAGAGCGAGCGCCATCTTCTCTGCGTGCGGATAGCGGGCCTCCACGTCAGTCAGCACCCGACTCACGTAATACACCGGCTGTTGTTTGCCCTCGTGTTCCGCGACCAGCGCGGAGCTGAGGGCTGACGCCGATGTGGCCAGGTATAGGTAGAGATCTTCCCCTCCGCGCGGCGAGGTCAAAAGCGGCGCGCTGGAGAGGTAAGTCTTCAGTTCCCTGAATGCTTCGTCACACTCTTCATTCCACTTGAACCCATGCGATTTGGTGCCCCTTAGTGCTTTGAAGAATGGTAAGTATTTTTCCGCCGACTTGGCGAGGAACCGCGAGAGGGCTGCTATTCGCCCTGTCAGCTTCTGCACTTCTTTGATCGTCCGAGGTGGATTCAGGTCGAGGATGGCCTTGATCTTCTCTGGATTGGCTTCTATGCCTCGTTGGGACACTATGAAGCCTAGAAACTTCCCCGAGGTCACTCCGAACGCGCACTTGGCGGGATTGAGCTTCATCCCGTGCTGCCGGAGGACTCGAAAAGTCTCGTCTAGATCGTCTACGTGGCTGCCCGCGACTTTGCTTTTTACAAGCATGTCATCGACGTATACCTCCACGTTTCGCCCGATCTGTACTTCGAACATTTTGTTCACAAGGCGCTGGTAGGTTGCGCCGGCATTCTTGAGACCAAAGGGCATCATTTTGTAACAATACGTCCCTTGATCCGTCATGAACGAGGTGTGCTCCTCGTCTTCTGGGTCCATCCGGATCTGGTTGTACCCAGAATACGCGTCCATGAAGCTTAAGAGTTCGTGCCCGGATGTGGAGTCCACCAGCTGGTCAATCCTGGGAAGCGGAAAGCTGTCTTTGGGGCAGGCCTTGTTCACGTCCGTGAAGTCGACACACATCCGCCACTTACCGCTGCTCTTCTTCACCAGCACGACGTTGGACAGCCACTCCGGGTATTGGACTTCTCTGATGAATCCAGCGTCCAGGAGCCTCTTTACCTCTTCCCTGATGGCGACTAACTTTTCGACAGAGTGGTTCCTCCGCTTCTGCCGAACGGGCTTCCGGCTCGAGTCAAGGCCCAGCTTGTGGACTATGACTTCGGCTGGTATCCCGGGCATATCGGCGGGGACCCACGCGAACACGTCGGAGTTAGCCCTAAGGAAGGTGATCAACCTGTCTCGTTCCGCGGGTTGGAGGGATCTCCCTACGTTGATACACCGTTCTGGCTCGGAGGGGTTCAGTGGGATCGCCTCCGTTTCCTCGCCGGACTGGGCTTGTTGTAGCGAGGTCTCGTCGCGGAGATCGAGGTCTTCGTCCGGGTGACATGGTGCTGCGGGGTTGATCTGGGACAGGTAACACGTCCGTCCCATTTCCTGGTCTCCGAGGACTTCTCCCACGCCCCAGGGGGTGGGAAATTTCACCTTCAGGTGCGGGATGGACGTCACGGCTTCGAAGGCGGTCAAGAAGGGTCTGCCTAATATGGCATTGTATACGGATGGAAGGTCCACGACGAGGAACGCCAGCTCCCGCGTCATGGAGCGCGGGTGGGTTCCCATGGTGACCTCCAGCCGAACTATCCCTTGCACGGGGACTGGCTCGTTGTCCAAACCGTATAAGGGTCCGCTTGCAGCTTTCATTTGACTTCGTTTTAATCCAAGTTTAAGGAACGCAGTGAGATACAGCAAATTCTGAGAACTTCCATTATCAACGAAGACCCGTTTCAGTTGGTAGTCATCCCCACCAGCTGAAACTAGGGCCGATACAACAAGGGGGTCAGTATGGGGAGAGTTTACATGAGCCATGTCGTCGCTGCTAAAGCTAATGACATCATCCCTAACCCCTATCTTCGCCCGCTTGTTGCTGGAAGTTGCCTCCGGCTGCCCACGCCTGGCGTCCGTGGCGTCAGCGGAGGAGATCATGTGGACCACGCCGGCTGCCGTGCGGGCTCTCGGAGGCTCACTGGCTTCACCGTCGGAGATAGCAGGCTCCTGCCCCGGGCTCTTCACGAACCGCTTCAAGTGTCCTCGCCGGATCAGATCTTCGATTTCCTGCTGCAGGGTCCGGCAGTTCTCAGTCGAGTGCCCCAGACAGCGATGGTACTGGCAGTACTTCGTCTGGTCACTGCCGCTGGGACCCTTGGGCGTCTTCGGCCACTTGAAGAATTTCTCATCCTGAATTTGCATCAGGATGTTTGCACGGCTGTCGTTCAGAGGGGTCAGAGAGGTCCTGCTGTAATCCTTTTTGGGTCCCGGCGGGGGCCGCTGTTGCTTTCGGCGCTTCGAGAAGCGCTGGCTGTCGCTGTCCCTCTTTCTCCCGCCAGATGCTCTGGGGGCTTCCAGGGGCCGGTCCGCTCGCTCGGGGCGCTGGCTGTTGCTTTTGCCTCGTTGGCCTCTTCGGCCGTGATGTACGCCCGGGCAATGGTCTCAGCCTCCCGGAAGGTCTGAGGGCGCTGGTGCGACAGGTGTTTGAAGAAGTCCCCCGCCGCCAAGGTGGCGATGAAGGCATTGAGTTTCAGCTCGTCGGTGAGATGAGGGATCCGCCGCGCCTCGGTGATGAAACGGTCCAGGAACCGCTTCAGGCTCTCATCGGACCTTTGGCGGAGGCGGACCAGGTGCCAGGGTTGCCTCTCCTCCCGCCTGCTGGAGGCGAACTGGCTCAAGAAGCTGTCAGCAAGCTCGTCGAACGAGCGTATAGAGTTCGGGGGGAGGCCGTGGAACCAGAGCAACGCGTCCCCCCTGAGGGTGACGGGAAAGCACTGGCACATCAAGGCCTCGCTCGCCCCTTGCAGAGATAGGTGGGTGCGGAAGCAGTTGAGATGGTCCATGGGGTCCTTGCTTCCGTCGTACCCCTCCAGGACCGGCATCTTGAACTTGCTCGGCAACGGCTGCGTCCGCAAGTCCATGGCGAAGGGCGATCTACGGAGGTCGGCGGAGGAGGGCGTGGGTTTCTCCTTATGCAGGGTATCCCACAGCACCTTGACTTTCTCCTCCATCGACGGATCCGTTGAGCCTCTCCGCGCGTTGAGGACGTCACGGAGCTCCGTATTGCCCTGGAGGTGCGTCTGAGCTCGTCGGGGGTGGCGACTCTCCGCCTGGGTGGCGCGTTCGCCGTTGGATCCTGCAGCGGCCGGCCCCCCGTGGCCGCGCGAGTTGCGGGGGTTTCGCCTCTCAGGGCTCTCCTCCCGATCGTCGCGGGCCGGGTGACTTTCCGCTTCATTTTGGTCATTCCCGCTTGCGGCCGCTGGTGTCGCAGCGTGGTCTGGCCGGTTGGCTCGCCTCCTGCGAGCGGCCTCTCGACGTCTTTCTCTTCGTGAGGTGGAGGCCTGGGGCGCTGGAGGGGCAGTCCCGGGCCAGGCTGTCCCCGTGTTCTCGCATATGGCGCGGAGGACCAGCTTTATATCGCCCACTTCCGCGGCCAGCCGGCGGACGTCGGGCTCGGGTTGGTCGTTTGCTTGGTTCCCAGCAGGGGGAACTTCACTTTGGGCGACGGTTTCCACCGCCGGAACACTAGCTTGCGCCCGAGTGTTCACCATTTCTCGTTGTTCAGTAGCTAGGTGGGAAAGAGACACTTGGCTTATTGTCAGTTTCCCACAGACGGCGCCAATGTTGCGTCCCGAGCCCAAGGTTGTACAGATTAGAGAGCCTTCGGATTCCTTAGCGCTCGACGGCTTCGGAAGAAGGGTCCGGTCTCCGTCTCTGTGAACCTGGACCTGCACAACACAAACAACAAACGAGAGGTCAAGGGTCCGGCAGGATTTCTCCCACCGAGGCCGCTCCGACGCTCAAGTCAGCAAATTCCCGCAGTAAACGGAAATGGCGCACGCTAAGGGGGTGCGCAGTGAAATGCCTTGAAAGCGTGTGGAGTGCTCGTGTATGATGCGGAGGAATGCAGTGAGCAGGTAGTGGAAGGCCTGGCTTCCTTGACGCACCGCGACGGGTGGCTAAATTTCCCGGTGAGCGGGTAGAGAAGAAGGAAATCGATTTGGTTTGATTCGTTAGTGGAATCGGAGTTTTGGAAGCTGATGGAGAAGGGAGCTCAAAATCAGAATCGGATCCCTTTCTCTGTGGGGGGTGAGGGCTCTTATAGGCCTCTCCCCGTTAGACTCTTGAGCGCCAAGACGCCCATTGCTTGGGCCATCGCGTCGCTGGTCGCTGTCGTGGACCGCCGGTCACGCCGGTTGTCCTGTTTTCGTGGCTGGCACGCTGCTGAGCGTTGTTGACCATGCCTGATTTTTTCCCGCGTGGGGATTGGTTGGCTGCCTGCAGACGGCAGCGAGGGTCTTGGGCAGACGGTAGCGTGGGCTGCTGGCGCAGCTCCGGCCACACCTCTATTGGCTAGCCTTTCCGCCTGTTTCCGGCGACCGCATTAAATGCGTTGCAGGTTCCCGTTGGCTTCCGCCAGCATGGCTTCGCGCGTCTCGTCCGTTGGACTGGGCTGATTTCCCCGCGTGGGCTCCTGGACTCTCTTTTGGGCCGCGTCACTCGTCGTGGGCCTGGTCAACTTTTCATGGGCCAGGACATGGGACCCAACATATTCATTTATTGAGTAGTGGAAACAGAGATTTCTGATGGCTTTTACTGTTGCAATGGCAGTGGTGATGGCGATTATCGGCAGTGACCCTGGCGGTATTGTTGTCTTTAGGGATGGCGGCTACCGTGATGATGGCAATAGCTATCTAGGAATAGAATAATAATTCTATATACAAATAAAATAAGATAATATTATTCACAACTTATCCTTGTTGACCATATGTTTTATAAAGCCCTTGTTAGGTTTACTCTTGGATGTCATTTATGAGGGAAAAGAAGAGGAAGAGAAGGTAATAAAGGAACTAAAGAGTGGACTAGTTCCATTGCTCACATGGTTTTAATTACTAGACTCTCGTATTTTTTAGTATTTAAGATCTATCATTATAATATAGAAGGTTAAAATTAAAATAATATATCATAACATTGTCTGTATTATTCGTCATTTTTAAAATGATCTCAATTATTTAAATTGATAGCAAAGAAGGAAAGAATATATCCTAAAATACCATTTGGTTTAGCTCATCCTTGCATTCTCTATTCCCTTTCCGATTGTTGATAGCCTCTTTTTACTGTCATGATAAGGAGATGCTGCCACTAACTTGTTGTGGAACAGACATCTAGGAAATGTGGTCATGTTTGATCATGGTTTTGTGAAAATTTTTTTGAGTTTTGAATACAAATCTTGTACTAGAAACACTAATATTGTTAGTGTGCTCAATTGTCTCTGTGTTTCTCCTCTTGGGGAGTTCTAGATCCCGGTTTATTGGGTGTAAGAATCTCTCGATATTTGATCTTTTAGATGTAGTTTGATACATAAAATCCCCATTATGACTGGGTCCAAAAAAAATCAAATTCCTTTGAATCGATTGTACGTAATATTACCTTATATCATACACGTATAATATTACTGATTGTCTATGTGAGATGAACAACCTTCGGTAGAGTTTGATCTTGGGGCTTCCATTCTGTTAGGGCTATTTATGTGTTGGCATATTTGGTGACCATATTTAGTTATCTATTGATGTCGGGTTGTAATATTTGATTTTTTAGAGATAGTTTGATACATAAAATTTCTATTATGACTAGGTCCAAAAAAAAATCAAATTACTTTAAATCGATTGTACGTAATATAACCTCATATCATACGCGTATAATATTACTAATTGTCTATGTGAGATGAGCAACCTTTGGTGGAGTTTGATCTTGGGGCTTGCATTGGTTGACCAAAAATATGATTGATGCTTTTGCATGATTTACGCATTAAACAAAACCCAAAAAAAAAAAAAAATTCTCCACCTAAAAATGAGCTGAATTTGTTGTCAATGGTTGTAGGTGCCCGGAGAAATTGAAGCTGAGATCGCTGAGTCTGGTGGTGCTGAGATAATCCTTCGAAAGTTCTTTGCATACCGCCACCCTGGTCCCTTGTTCTTGCCAAAAGGAGAAGCTTTCAAGGACAAAATTCCCCTTCCGGAATGGCTAACGGAGGAGGAATTTGCCTATTATGTCAACAAATTCAACCATACTGGCTTCACCGGCGGACTCAACTATTACCGTGCTCTGAATTTGTATGCGATCTATAAACTTTTGATTTATCTCATAATACCATATCTGGATCATGATCTCGTCTTTTGTGTGTTTCGATTGAGCCACTGCCTCTTATGCCTGAAACTGATCGGTTTCATACCTATTCAGCTATGTGAGGGATTTGGAAGAAGGCCTGATCACTTTTAGGGCCTGTTGTATAACAATCCGTTGATGCAATTTAAGCCTGTGTCCTTGCACTGGTAGTCTGATTCATCCTATGCCGATGTTGCCATTGCAGAAATTGGGAACTCATGGCGCCGTGGACAGGGGCTCAGGTTAAGGTCCCGGTTAAGTTCATCGTGGGAGACCTGGATTTGGCTTACCACATGCCACGCGTGCAGGATTATATCAACAAGGGTGGAATGAAGAAGGACGTGCCGTTTTTACAGGACGTGGTTATAATGGAAGGAGTAGGCCATTTCCTTCAGCAGGAGAGGCCTGACGAGATCAGCAAACACATCCACGACTTCGTCGTGAAGTTCTGAATCCTTCAGCGATCTCAGAAATGCGCTTGGTTTCCGCAGCGGTAAGTGTTCCTCACAGAGACAGTGGCTATCCATATGTACTCTTAAATGGTGGCTAACGTGCGCTTGTCTTTGTACGTGATGTATTGGGGAAGGAGGACATCTGTTTTCGTTTTGTGGAATGTGTTGACTTTCATATCCACGGCGCAAAGAAAAATTTTAAAAATCTATTTAGATTTAGACAATTTCATTTTATTAGTAATAATAATATGCATATAAATATTGTTAGGATGACACTTTTAAAAATCTTTGATAAACATACCATCTTATTTATTTATTTATTTATTTTTATATGGACCGTCAAGAAATCATTTAATGCTATTTTTTGACAAATTAAAAAAAAAAAAGCAGTCATCTTATCTATAATAAAGGTTTGGAGTCTCTTCGCAGCATGAATTTTCAAATGGTTTTATTATGCTTCTTTTTCAATCAAAAGCGACCTGAAACTTGCTGCCGGAGCTTGATCACCAGAAGACCCAGAGGAACGGCCTGCGCTCTTCCTAGATGCCCCGTCCTGCGTTCGAGGCCACAACCTAAAGTTTATGACAGTAAAATCTTATAAGCAAAGCTCAGTGAATTAAAATACTTGAAGCACTAAGATTTCAAAACCTGTTAACAGCCCTCTACTTAATTCTGGCACCTGCCATTCAATTCTGGCGAGCGCGCCTCAAACACGTTCAATGACATGGCATCATATCTATTAATTTACACTTACAGCCCACAAAAGAATAGATAGTTGGACGGGTGACACGTCGGTCATAGATATTCTAATAATGGCTAAAAGATATCTCCGAAATATATCTTTAAAAATATACAATACTTCTTCTCCTGCCTACTGAATATCAACCCTTTTATCAGTAAATTCAAAGGGTTAGATGATTACTTACTGCTGGCCGAATTTGAAAGGCTCGCCACTAAACTCAGAGGTGCCTTGACAACAGCCAGCAAAAGAAGCTGCTTTCTTCAACCAATTTGGGCTGGACTGAAGAAATGAGACCAAGTAATTCCTCAATATGGCTTTCACACCAGGTGAATAGGTGGATAATAACAAAATCATGAAAAAGCATGCAACGTATTCATAGAAATTTGAAAGACAAGAACGATATGAAATGAAAATAATAATAATAAAGTAAAGCAAAATTGTTGGCTATATGTGCAGCTGTAAGCATAAACAGGATAAACATGCATGATGAAAATATAGGGTATTGCTACATATCCCACCATTTTATCCAATCTATTCATCCTTTTTTTCTCTTTTTGTTTTTGTTTTTTTTTTTTGAAAAAAATGAACTTGCATTTGTCAAATTCATAAAATGTAGAACATTTAATTGAAAAATACAATTTTTCTACTTATTTTATGAAATTAGATTTATCATAAAATTTATAACTAAAGATTAAGGTACAAAAAATTCTAATTTTTAACATTAGCTTTTACAGATATTCAGAATTTATGAATTTGATAAAAATAAGTTCAATTCAAAAAGAGAGAGAGAAAGTTAGATGAATTGATAGGATAAAAAATATTTTCGGAAACTATAACAGCTGTGTAGTGATCTCACTGTTTGTTCATCAGAGGTTTGCACTCCGGGTGTCGTTGTAGTCTTCTTGCCATTAGGGCGACTTCGTTGTTCATTGACCAGAGCTATTGCACACTTGCAAGTGTAAAACAGAAGAATCACCCCAAGAGAGAGCATCACAATGAATTCAATGATGATAGCTGACCCTAGTGCTGCAGATAAAGAGAACAAACAAAGCAATTTTTAGTTAGTTAAGCCAGTTTTTTTTTTCTCTGTTTTGATAAGTAGTTAAGGCTTTTATTGATTGCCTGGAAACCTATCCTGTTTTCTGGGATAATGTTAACATTTCTTATCTTCTCAATAGTTAAAATTATTCTAAAAATGATAAATGATAGAGATCGAGACAATATCTTAATGGGTTAAATTAATCTTAATATTTTATATCGTAAGAATAAATCTCAACCATTAATAGGATAAAGAATTATATTGTTTGGAAGAACTATAGCAAAATTGCATTTAGTACTAACAAACACATGCCATTAGAAATGATCAGCAATTTGGGAGAAGTGCAAGACTTGACATGTTAACATTCTATGTTGTATAAATAAATCTCAACTATTAATAGGATAATGAAGCATAGTATTTAAAATGATCATAATAGAATCCCCTTTAATACTAACAAAAACAAAATGATCACCAATTTAAGGGTAGTGCAAGACTTAACATCTTGCTCGACATGTTTTCTCCTTTATGACAATGAAAAGAAGTAATAAAAAGGAAAAGAAACACAAAATAATTATATTTGAAATTTTCTTTTTTCATATTTCAACAAAAAACTACAGTCCTTATAAATACAAAAAATAAGAGTAACCAAATTCTCGTCATTTTACTGTTGAATATTCCCATGATATAGTTGCTCTTTTAACTAACAAAAATTCTCCGAGAGCTTTTTTGGAGGGTAATTAGAGAATCCTCTATTGTGTCTTCATTTCAAACAAACTCAATTTAACATGAGTTTCGGAGCAGAAAGAGCACCAATTTTCTTTCAAAATTCTTCACTATGGCTCAATCCTAAGTTTCTTCAACAAACCAGGTTGAAAAAGGGGAAGCAGCAGCAAATGCAAATGCGCACCAAATTTCAGAGGAGATAGAAAGATTTGAGGAAACAGGCATATGTTTGGTGGATATAAGATTACTCTGATTGAGAAAATTAGTTGTAAAAATCTCAAGATAACAGCAGATACTTGATTGTCAACATGTTTTTACCAGCATGCCATCTAAAAAACTAATATTCAATATTTTTACCACTGTTGAAGGACGTTTCTGAAAGAAGATGAGGTGAACAAAAATAAACAAGCTGTTGAAGAGGGCATTCATGATTTTAAGCATGATTACTGTTACATACCTTGAGCTGCCTTGGAACTCATTGGCCTTCTTTTGATAAGATTGATATCAGCCTCGACAAGAAGAGGCTTTGATATGTTTTCTGCGCAATCTGGATAACACCCATAATTTCCCATGTCATTTACTGTCATCTTTAAGACAGTACCATAATCTCCACCATGCACCTGAAATAAAAACAATCAAAACTAAATGGTAGATTTAAGGTAGCAAGGCAGAAGAGTCTGGTCACACTAGAAAAGTTTCGTAATCTAACTATTTCCGTATATCTATTTAAGTTTCATCGATTTTCATTAATGACCAAAATGGTAAGAATGTCGGCAAACAAAGAAGAGAGTGACTTGCTAAATGCTGTTTAAGACAATCCACATGCACAAAGCAGTTCACGGGTGGTTCAGAAGTTAGTTGCAAACTCAATAGGAGAATCTCTCTTGGAGTCTTACAAATTTGTCTTGCCAAGATTAGCTTTGAACACAGTAGAGGTACCTCTGCTGTGAGCTACATGGTTGGGAAAATGAAGAAGGTTAGATATGGGTCAATTTAATTCACACCCACATAAAACTGAGCCTTTCAACACAGTGGAACATTACAACTTCCAGTACCATGAATTCACCAACTACGCTAACTGCAATATTGGCATACATCATGCAATGAAAATACTGGTATTGCACCCTCTAACATTTTTTGAAAACACGACAAAATTGTAATATAGCTCCAACTAGCTATATATTTTGATACATTAGCCGATATTAATACATATAATATTTTCCAATATATCGGCCAATATTTATCTCTCAGATTCCGATTTGCAAAATAATATTTTTTCTTCCGATACATCTTATTTCAATGCATATCGGTTGATATAGTCAATACCAATACAATGATGACCAATACAAATACTGATATTTTCATCCAGGATATACATGCTTTCCCCTATTTACTGTAGGAGAAAAAAGGTATGCATAAAAGGTGGCTATTATAAATGAATCTGGAATACTTTTTTCTGTTGGAGTTCAAACCCTGAAGAGTTATTATAACTATGATGATGCAGGGTGAAACATGTAATCCACTTCTTCATCTTTCAGTGAAAGAAGTGTTGATAACCATTTTTGGACCTGCTCTTTCTTTTCCCCATTTCTAATCTTACCCAAAACCAGGTCCTGCCATTCGATTAAAAGCACACAACAGCAGCAGCAACTTAATGTTGCCTCTTTATAATTTAAAAAAGTGACAATCCTTACTGAAACGACCACGTCCTTTGCATAACAGAATAGCACAAATGCAGTCAAAATCATCACTAAGCATATTTTTGATATACAAAAACCCATAGAAGTAAGCAGCATGAAAAAGTATCAGACAGCATTATTAAAAAATTAATAGATAAGCTGGCGCCATTGGTTCCATACATGATATTTCAATTGTTGAATGATGCTGTTGCAGTCATCAATTGTGCCATGATATCTCAATCCCTTTGCCTTGACCATAAAATGCCTTGCTATCGTAACAAATGTCTGAAGGGGCTGCCACTGATAACTATTTTTCAGCTTGATTTCTGTTGTATTGATAAGCTCAGCTGGGAGGGTGGCCTCAAGTACTCCAGAGCTGACTTCCATGGAAAACATAACCACAAAGTGAGACTTGTCTCCTGTATTAATGGCCACAGGGTAATGACCTCTTAGACCTCAATATCAGGGGAAAAAAAACTGCAAGCATTCCAGAGCTGACTTCCATGTAAAACATAACCGTAGAGTGAGGCTTATCTCTTGTATTAAAGGCCACGGGGATGTGACCTTTTAGACCTCGATATCAAAAAAAAAAAATTCAAGTATATCACCCAGAAAATGAACTGTGTACTACTACTACTACATATAAACTTTCAAAAATCTTGTTTTCCTATCTTTATTTGAGATCTATACATGTATACTATTGTGTACAAGCAAATAAAATATATGCTTATCCATGTGGACTGATGAATAAAGGGCAACAAGCTCCACACTTTCAACAATCTCAAAGCATGACCTTAGGATGGAAAGAGTAAGCACCAGTACGTTTCACAACAAACAAAGCAAATGCATTCTTTAGTCATGGTCTTCATTGTGTAGAATGACATAAGTTCTTGCAGAGCCTTGTTATTTTCCTCCACTCAAACTTCTTACACTCTCGGCTTGTTTTCCTTCTGTACAGCATGCGGCATGCCGAAAACAATTTTCTATATACAATACCGCCACAGCAGCCTTGCATTCATTCATTGTCCATTTTCTCACCTTCACTGCTTAATCATGGATACCTTATCACCATTGGCCCACATCCCCATCTTGCTTGATTTTGACCATTTTTCTTATGCCCAGATGAGCTAATCCCACATCTTTACATTCCTTCAGCTTCATCCCTATTCATTGTTTACAGACTCACAGGCATGAATCATCTATGAGAAGGTATATGATATTCAATGCAACATGCCCAACAGTTCAAGATAAATTCACTCTTCTGCTTCATTGTATCTTACATTAAACTCAACAATGTTTCCAAGTATCTAAACAAAAACCATTGATGAAAGCTCAATTTGATAATTTGATCCTATGGGGAAAAGTAAGAGGCAGGCGCATATTTGCTACTAGTTCATGACATTGAAATCAGGTCATACAAATTGAATCCCATTGGGTATAGGACTGCTCCATCTACGTTTTCCATCTCCCATTTCACTCCATTTTATTCTTAATAGAAAGAATACCTCATTTCCGCTCCAATATTGAAGTCATTTATATAATGATTATGTATTTCTTGAGCTTGGCTAGTAACGAGGAATCAAAAAATTCTTCACAAACTCATTCATATACCCAACCCTACCACTCTGCACCTACTGCAGCCAACCTCGGTCGAATCATTTTTCTTCACTAGTATATTAGCTGGTAAAGTTGCAACCCTTTAATCTAAGATACCTTTTTTTACTAGGTATAAGTTCAATGTTTAGTCTCTAAAAAATATCCCCCGTTCCTCATTATACCTCCTATATTCCTTCCATTAAGCCTTAAAATTTTCATATTGGTTAAACTAATGTTCTTCCCCAACAGCCTAATACCCTCAGCAGCATGATGCAGCTGTTCTTATAGCCATTTCCCATAATATTCCCTCAAATCTACACCAGCATATGCAATATATCAATTTCATAGTATAACTTTGACATTCATTTTAGTACAAACAAAACAGTGAGCATCATAAAATGAGAGTTACACAAATTCTTAAACATACCAGGGAAATTAGAAAGATCAGGATCCCCAACTAAGAACTCAAACTTGTCTCTCTTTTGGTCATAGATCAGTGATCCATTTTCATGGCCATTATCCTCCAAAAGAATATAATCAGGAGTGTGAATGAATGGAGGATCATTGACAGGTTCCACAAAGACACTGACATTCAAATCATTCACACCGTTGTTGTTGCTAGTGGATATTTTAATTGTATCCTCACCATAGAAGTTTTCGTTCCTGCTCAATAAAGAAGAAGATGACAGTTGTAATATGTAGCATTTACTAAGAGTAAAAAAAGACCAAATATGACTTTCAAACATAACATAAAGCGAAGGAAGCATCTATGCTTGCAGAACCATATGATAGAACATAACTGAGTATGCATTACAAAATAAAGAATTAAACAAGATTAATTGTGAGTAATTTTGAATAAGCTATAAACAATGTCAAAGATAGGATGAGTATTGGCACAGTGACAAGGTTGCGCCATGTAGAATAAATGCATTTCACACCTCAAGCCTCAAACCTCAAACATAAAGTGTAACGCCTAATTTCTTATCCATGATTTACATCGCCATTATTAATATGCATTGGCTTAATTTGGGTAATAGTTGTACAATGAAAATTTGAGAAAAAATTGAATTTGAGGAGTATTAGGCCCAACGCTTGATTGGTGCCTATCTCCATGCTTGTGCTTGTTAGAAGCAGTAGCTGTACACCTGATAGATGCCTATGGAGTGCTCATACATAATTCAAGAAGAATGGGTGGCACCTGATGTGCATATGTTGCAGTGCTCATGCACAATTGAAACAAAATGCTGACGCCTGAGTTACGCTTAACGCGATGCTCATGCACGCATGTGTGTTTAGTTTTGAAGCGCACCTATCTAATCCTCGTATGTCATTTAAGTATAAATATGTTCCTTTGCTCGAGATCTGTCATTTTCATGGAAAAAAGAGAGAAGAGAGAGAAAGGGAAGAGAGACAAATAAGAAGAAGAAGAAGAAAAGAGAGTTTGAAATTTTTCCGAGTCAGATCTGCAAAATTTGAGGTTAAAGGCAAGTACTTCTAAACCTGTTCTTTGGTTTATTTTCAAAATCCTTTGAGTTTGCATGTGATTCTTGTTTTATTGTACATGCATGTAATCATTTACACTCATTTTTCAAATATTATTCCATGCATATGTTTTTCACCAAGCGTTTAATGGTTTTGTTTAGTTTTACCGAAAGTTTGAAGGTTTCGTTTGTTTTTCATTGAATAAGTGAATATTTTGACGGAATAAATTTGTATATGGAAATATTTATGGAGAAAAGTCATAAAATATTGTGCATTTGACCTTGCCAATGGCATTCCATGAAAGTTTTCCAATAAGGACTCTATTTTGTTGTCTCATCTAATATAAATTTACACTTTTTCCATAGGGTAAAAAAATTTCATGTTTGCACTTTTCTTACAGATAGAAAAGTTTGTATACTTGTTAAAGAGTCTCCTATTTGTATTGTTTGAAAACTATTACAAGGAATTGATAGTTAATATATTCAGATGTCATTGTATATCAAGCGCACTTGATGAATGCACCTATCATCCACAGGCGGTAAATGAAAGTGGCATTTAACTCTATTTATAGAGAATAATATGTAAACGGTCCACTTATGAGTCTAAATAGTATTTTTTGACTTTAATATTACTAAGAGTATGTGTAATCCGTTCTCAAAGTTAGTCTTTTGGTTACTCGGTATGTGAATCCCCAACCCTTGGTTCCCCAATTTGATAAGATTTGGTTTTTAGGAATTAACCAGCATCATATTTGATGTTTTGAAATATTTTTGGTCTTCTGAGATTTACAGGTTTTGATATGATTTTCAGATTTACATAATTTTAGACTTCTAAGTTTTACAAATACTTCATATGATTTGGACTTTTAAAAATTTCATACAATTTGTGTGGTATGATATTTGTATATGTGTAATGGATTGTGTGTACGAAATCATGATTTGAATTATGATATTTAGAAAGTTTGACATATTATATCTTTCATATATTTTACGGTTTTATGTTTTTTTTATCTGTTTTATGAATATGTGTTTATATATCGTATATACTTGTTCACTGAATTTTAGGCTTATGACTTACGATATTTTCTAAGCATTTCAAATTAGTGGGCCATGGATACTTGCAAGATGCAGATGAATGATCGACAAAAATTTTGCTTAATTACATTTGTATTGGTATTTGTATTTTGATAAATATGTGATTACTATATATTCGAATTTCCATAGCTTCTATATTTTGGGATAGTTATATTAGACGGATGGATGATTCCTACGGTTTTATATTGTGATAATTTGAATTTTTGGTCAGATACTTTTTCTTACAAATATTTTAGATTTGAGCAAGTTCTTATATTTTCGGAAACCTGACAGGGTTTAGCTCGACAAGTTTCTGTGTCAGCTACTGATTATGGCTTAAGAGTTGGTTTTGATGTTGGCATGATATGTTTGACTTGGTATTTGGGTTATTTAGGTTTTAAATTATTTATAGAGAATTATTATTTGGATTTCTTTATTATTAATTATAACCTGATTGTACCGAGGTTGTGACATAAAGGTAAGGCTGTATACGTTTGAATCACCTCAAACCTCAGATGTAGAAATTCCGTGCAATGAGCTAGGAGAGCTTTAGCTCAGCCACCACTTTTTCATGTACTCAGAAGTTGTGAACACTTGGCTATCTGTTAGTATTATAGGGATATATGCATTTCAGCTAGTAAGGAGACTATTTGTAAACTAAACAAATTTGATGATTCAAGTTTCCATAAGAGAACTAAAGTATAAGCATATACAAGTTAAAACAATCAATGCTCTATGATCGGAGTTGATAACAAGATATACTTGTAACCAAAAAGCCAGATATACTTGAGAATCCATTATGATCCTCTCCTTAACATCAAAATCCTTTTCTTTTTCTGGGTAGGGTCGGGGCATGGCTTGATGATTTTGAAGTATTGATCCAGTATCCTGTGTATGCAACTGAAGTACCATGGTTTTGTTTCGTTATGTTTAGACCATATAAATTTTTACTCTTCAAACCCAAAAAACAATCAATGAAAAATCTTGTTTTCTTCAACTTTCCCATACAAGCTTCCTCTCCATTATGATTGTAACTATTAGCAATTTTCAATTTATTGATACGAGATTCAATAACAACTGTCGAAAAGTTTCAAAAAGCCAAAGCAAACGGTGTAACAATAAGCAAACAAAACAAAGGAAGACAGTAGAAATCAGAATATAGCTTTATATGACCAAATCGAAATCCAATGGAAGATGCAACCCATGATGAATAACAAACATTGGAAGATGCAAACTGATGCAACTAATTTGCTGCAAATGAGGAAACAATAAACACATCACAATACAGAGTATGAGTACCCAATATATTGAATTGACTGAAGAGCAATATTGATCACTTCTACATGGCCTGCTAAAGCTAAGCCCTTAACTTCTTCATCCACTTTAATTACAGAGAATCCACTCCAAATTGGCTCCCAAAATTGCATCAGCATAGGAGAGAGAGACACTGTCCCAGATTTTGGACTAACAGTCACAGAGATGTTCTCAGTCAAGTTTGGATATGTTATCTCAAAACCAGGAAACCCTCTGCAACATGACAATGTAGATAATACAATGAATAGGAACTGAATGAAAGAGACCTAATATCTTATCATGAAAATACAAGAAAAGATACCTTACCCAAATTTGGGACTAATCACATCTTCAGTGGCATGCAGCTGGGCTTGAAACGAAACAAACTGAGGCGGAATGCTGAGGATGGATATATTAACGGAAGCAGTTGCAACATTTCCATTTACATCCAATATTGTGTAAGAGAAAGAATCATTCCCATAGAAACCTTTATAGGGCGTATATCTGAAGAGCTTTCCGATTTGCAAGACTGAACCATGAAGTGGCTGCCAGAATTTCCAAACAAGTCCCATGAAAGTTCTAAATTTGATAAATAAAAACCGGCAGATTGTATTTGCACTTACACTTGCATTCCATCATTATGCAGACAGTTCAAAGTTTGAACGTAAATTTCCAATTTTTACTTGGAGATCCTAGATTCAAATCCCACCTAGGGAGAGGGACAGTGGTTTGCAGGATATGGAAGGGCTACCTTGTGTTGTGTGGCCCATAGATGATGGGGCAACTTCTGGGACAACCCACCCACCCACCCCCTCTAAAAAAAATGAAAAAATTAACCAAAAAAAAAAAAAAAAAAACATTACAAGAGAAAAGTGCTAGATGTAAGAGTTAACTGATGGGCTTGATCCAGAAAGCATGAAACAGTTTGTGGACTCAGCATTGATCAAACACTGTGTAACATTCCAAATATTTTTGGTTTAGTTAGTTATGATTATGTGCTTATGATTTTTTTGTGAAAATCACGTGATTAATTTATTAGTAATTTAATTAGAGAATTAAATTAATTAGTGAACTCTTGGGTTTTAGGTGGTGGCTTAGTGATCATGTGATAATTAGGAGTTGGACCTAGAGTTAGAATTAATATATTGTGGGCCTATTTTTAGAGGATAATTAAGGTAATAATTGTGGGTCAATTTATATGGGTTAAATTAGTGGAAAACCCTTTTTAGTGCTTGGTTATGTTGGGAAGGTAATAACTAAATTCTAAAATGAAGAATTGATTTGATATTGTTATTTTAGGTTAGTGGATTAAATCTTTATGTGGAATTTCGGCCAAGTAGGTGAGGGAGAGAGAGAATCTATTGGGAAGTTGGTTATATTTTTTTTAAGTCAAGATTATTAACAACAAAGTAGAGGAAATGTGGGAATTACTCAACCACTTAGGTTTATCTAGCCTAATTGTTAGTGCATCTTTGGAGCCTATTATTGATTATTATTTGTATACTCTCGGCTGCTTTGCATGAATTGTAGCAAATGATTTAGAATTTCTTTTGGGAGTCAATGATGCATGTAACAAAATTGGTTAAGAAGTAGCATATTGAGGGGTCAAAGTTGCATTTAGCTAAAATTGTTAGTAGTGAGCAATGCATTCAACTTTTGAGGCAAGTGGAGTTGTGACCTTCCTTCTTTATACTGTTGTAATTCCATTCGAGGCGTTCTTTCAATTACAATCATGAGGAATCATAAATTTATGGTAGAATAACATTTATGGTCGTTTTATGTAAGTAATATTCAAGCTTGATGCAACGTTTGATCACTGTTCAAAACAACATTCAAACGCCATTGCTTCAAGTAGAAACATATGAGTACTATTCAAATGCTAACCGTGCTATTGTGAATGTATGTTGTTTGATTTTAATAATTGTATATTATCTTTTATTCAATGTTATAAATTTTCTAGATCTACTAATTGGTAGTATAGATGGGCATGAATCTATACTTGTTCTTATGCGCGAAGGTAGAATTGAAATAGAGGGCTTTATGTTCGATGTTTGAAAGCTATTCGAACGCCAGATAGTGAATTAAGGGATTTCATAAATCTGAGTGGTCCAATCGATTTTCCTTGAATTGATTGAATGAATAGTTGTGATGAGGCCTTAGTAGTAGGAATAATAACCCAATTGGGGAATTAGATCCAATTTTTTTGGGGATTTAGGCTCGACTTGTGATGGTGGCTAGAATACCATTCGAAGGCCAAAGGGGTGGATTCATAATTATGGTTCAAATTGTAGGTATTGAGACCTACGATCATGATTCTAGTTAGACATGGATTATTAGAGGATGTTTATGAGCCTTGGTAAGAGTTAACCACATGGGGTATTAGGTACTTGTGTTGATTCCTTAAGTTTTTCGCTCTCTTGGTTTTGTTTGCATTATCCTTCAATTCATATTATTACATTTCTTGGCATTCTATGTTTAAGTGAAGGAGAGCTTATAAAAACTTTAAGGTATCTAGTTGAATATAAGTCTATGAAATCTTTGTATAGTCTACACTTTTTCGGTACTTATTTCATTTCCGATGGTAGACATTGATTGATTTTGATATGGGATATTTATAATCTTGTGATTATTGTATTGAGATGATATCTAGAATATTATGGATCAGGGACATTATAAATGGTATGAATATCCTATGGGTATAACTTTTGGGAGAATTGTACGGATAGTGAGTACACCAAGGAGATATCACAACCTTAAGGTACTTACCTAGTCGATGGAGGCATAAATATTCAGACTTTTGTCACAATAATAGAACAAGATCCATAGGAATTATTAATATCTCGTGTTGTTGCAATCTTATGTTGAGTTAAATTTTTTGAAAATCTAAGGGAGGACTTTAGTATCGCGGATACCTCAAGACCTCATTGTATTTAGTGAGATTCGTTGGGATTTAGAGGATATCATTCAAAATATTGAGATTATTTACTGAGTTTAAATTGTGGATATTTATTCAAATAATTATTGAGTTATATTATTTATTGATATCATTGATAATTATTGCTTTATGGATATCTGGGGACAATAGTTGCTTTCTATATATTATATATTATCTTGCAGCTTGTTTTAACAAATGAATTTCCTAGATAGCTTAATTTCTATTGTTATTAACTCTGGTCAAAGCTACTTATTAGGTTTTTAACTTACCCTTATTATTTCTTTCTTCCAGAGTAACAGGATAAAGATGGATGACTTTAAAACTAGAGGGAGAGTTATAGACTTCGGTATCTTTTGGAGCCTAGTTAGAGTTATCTTTATTTATTTTATGTTGTAGAGAGACATTTAGCTACTCATGTTTTATTTTGCTGGTTTTGGGTTACATTTTCCCATGAGATCTTGGATGGATTAGATATTTTAGATCCTAGAGGTCGCTTTTATCATTTATAGTATAAGATGAACAATGTTTTGATATTTATGGCTTTTTGTGTGGTCGGATCCGAGCGGCATTCGAGGACTGAGTCACCACACTCTACTTTGATATCCAAACAAATCCAAGTAGATGATTCAACAAGGACACTAAACTAGACTCACAAAGAAATCTTGAGGATTCTAAGTGATTTAAATAAGCTCAAACCAATACCATCACTTGTTAAACCTCGATGCTGAGTTGTGGTAGCCTAAAAGAGGAAAAAAGAGGATTAGTTGAGTTATCCTATAAAGTCCCTTCAAACTTCCAAACTTACATGGGATAATTCAAGTATTGTTGCATTTCCACCGGCAAAGTAATCATTTCCTAGAGCATTGAAAACAATGGATTCATCCTCCCAAACAGAAACTGAATCATCATAAGCCCTAGGAAAATATTCACCTGAAATAGAATTTAGTCATGAGCAGCAAGACAAATACATATGACAAATAGCTAGGAGGGAGAAGATAAATTACAGCCAGATCACCTCAAACTAGCAGGCGAGCAGATAAAGCATGCACTTACAAGGCACGAGGATGCTAACCCAAACATACAATTGGACATCTACTATGTTACCTCAGTTCCTTTACATCCTTAATGCAACCTTCTTCCCTGCCCACATACTCTGCCCCCAAAACAATATATATAGAGAAAGAGGCGGGTAAATATGTTATTCACAATTTACCAAGGCTGGTCATAAATTTGTCATTTGTGACAATTTCGGAACAGCATAAAGTCAATAGGTTTAGAGGATGATCCTTAACTTAGTGATAAGGCTACGTTATTACAACTCGAATGTCACTTGTTCAAATTACAAAAATAACCTCTTTACATTAGATTGGTAAGATTGCACACATATAACCCACCCCAAAGCGTGTAATGAGGGAAATGTTATGCACTGGACCACCCATTAGTAATGTTAATTAATTTGGTATTACAACAGCAAACCTATCACTCAAGTGCAGAAGCTTTTTATTGTTATTATTTCTTTCTATTCACCTTAAAGTTTGAATAAGAATGGAAACTTTAACATGAAAGCCACATAGATGATGTCCACATTCATAAGGCACAAGGCCAATATGTGAAGGAGTTTGATTATATATTCTGTTGCTATTCAAACTTACTACTGTATGCATTGACACCAAAGGGACAAGGCAAGAAACGGTGTCCATCAAATGAAGCACATAATTCATAGGAGCCAACATCCTTGAGCAGATAACGACCAATATAAGACCCATCATTGTTATCTACAAAAGTCCAAGTCATGAAACCAGAGTCATTGATAGAGCCAATCTCCAGCTTTAACTTTGATTGCCCCCCTAGCACAGGATTATAAAATGAATCCATGAGCCGAACAATGATTTCATTTTTCATCTTCTTCTGCACTTGAGGTGAATATTTTACAACTCCAGATAATGTTATATTAACATCACCTGCAGCAGATAACCAAATCCATTTAGTTAAACAACCTTTTAAGACAATGATGACCTTTTCAGTACAACTATCTCTTCTAAGTAAACAGCAAGCAAGATGTTAATAACAATTTCCCAACTACGTTAATATTGTGAATTTGTGACAGAATGATTGAATTGAACTGAATCTAGCTGTAACATTCTCATTATGATTTGATCAGGGGAGGTACAAAGCAGCAATGCACCACAATTATACTACTAGTTGAGGACCTACAGGGGAAAAAACTGAAGTGAAATTGGCTCTGAGAAACAACAGAAGCCTGCCAATTAGTTGGAAAGGAAAGGATTTCTTTTCATCTTTTTTGGGGAGGGGGAGGGCAAAAGGGTTCAAGATGCAGTCTATATCCCTCTATATACACACTCCTATCTATCTTTGGTACTTAACCTTGTGAAGAACTCTAGCTCCAATCATGACAAATAGACTAAGCAATGACAACTATATCAACTTAATTCCACATTGGAAAATACAATTAAGCTTTTCTATTGCACCCTTGGTCGATTAAAAACCCTATAGTGGACTACAGAAAAAAAAACAAATGGTCGTCGTTTCACTTGGGGTATTCTACTCTCTTAAAAGAAATGCTAGTTCATCCATTATGTACATGTTTGAAAATGGACCCCCTTTGAATGTAGTGCATCAAAGTTAAAGTGGCATTCCAAATATCAAGATTATAACATTAATTATGCTGAACCTCATTATACTGGAATATGATTAACATATAAACTTGAACTTCCCTCTTCTCCATGTCCAGTACATTCCTAAAATGCAGTAACTTGATATGGTCGACAATTTATACAAACCTCATAAGTCATAAAAATTTCCAAAACATAAACCACCACAAAAATGCACAACAATTGTCCACACATGCACACACTCACACATACAGAAACAGTCATGAAGTGATGAAGGCGAGAAATCGGAGACACTATGTGGTTTGGTGTTAGTTCCACATTTTCAGTTATGCTGACAACTTCATATTAGCTTCCAACCTCAGCAGTAAGTATAACACATTTTCCTGTAACCACTGTGAGGTTACTATAGGTCAATAGATCTTCATATGGGTGCTGATTTTAGTCCGTGATGTGGCTAGAAGCAATCAGCATTTCACAACATTCTGAACATCTCACACAACCATGTACGAATTTCAGATTTTGTCTTGTGCTTTTATCTACATCTCATTTGAATTCCTCTAGATTCTATTGAAGCCGATTACGTGGTCAAAATTGTTCAGATGAAACAAACTATATCCTATGGATTATAAAAAAGCATTGTGCCTGGTATTATATTAGTTTTATTTTCGCCTTACACTCTAATGCGGCGTGGCTGTGAGGATCGCTGGGAATCAGCTGGCCAATGGCCTTGCAACACACAAATCAGAGAGACGAAGTGAAGGAAGAAGAGAAAAGGAAAGGGAAAGTGGGAGGAGAATTCTGACAAAGGGGAGTTTGAGAGAGTTCGGGAGAAAAAGAGGAGAAAGGACGAAATGAGTCAGAGAAAAGTATAGTATATTACTTGCCTTCTACTACTTACACAGTGCAGTTTATAACCAGAAAATAACTAGAACGAACTAACAATAACTAGAGGCATAAGAATCTAACCAGAAACATAGCAACCCAATAACAATAGTGCATAATAACCCAATAACCCTCTAATTGAAAATAACCAGAAATATATGTATGTATGGAAAGAAGAATTTAAAGGTAATCCTAGAATTCGAGGGGTCGTTGAAGGAGCCATCTACTCTGTTGAAGACGCAACGAATCAATGGGTACGGTGGTATCCGTATCCAAATTTACAAGACCTGTAATATTGCTGCCGTCATCAAAAAAACCTTGTCCACAAGGTTAGACGTGGGGTAATCCCAGATAAACTCCGTAGTTGGTTCCCAAGTGGCTTCGGGGGGGAGGGGGGGAGTGGGATTCCCAATGTAAAAGTAATTGGGGAAGAAATTTCCCATGCTGCAGCACCTTCCGGACTCCTAGAATGTGTGGGGGAGTTAAGATAGGCTGTGAACCATGTGCTTCTAATGGCAAGGGAATACCTTGGTCAACCGGATTGCCATGACATTTTTTTAACAAGGAGACATGAAAGACATTATGGATTTTTGCATGAGCCAGAAGTTGTAGCCTGTAAGCGATGGCTCTGATCCGTTCGATGATGCTGAAAGGGCCGTAATAACATTTAGCAAGTTTATTAGTTTGCCGATGCGCAACAGTGGACTGTTGATAGGGTTGTAGTTTGCCGAAGACCCAATCGCCGACCTAGAATTCACGATCTGTCCAATAAGTGTCACTCTGATTTTTTCATATGCAATTGGGAGCGCTGAAGATTATTCTTAAGGGTGGAGAGAACATGGAAGCGTTCAGTCAACAGTTCATCAGTGGAGGCAACTGAAGAAGAGCCCTAGACGTAATCAATTAAGGTTGGAGGGGCTTGCCCGTAAACAGCTTCAAAGGGGCTCATTTGAATGGAAGAATGCCAAGCTGTATTGTAGCTCCATTCCGCCCACGACAAATATTTGACCTATGTCGAAGGATTGTCAGCTGTGAAGCATCGTAAGTAGTCTTCCAAACAGCGATTTAGTACCTCGGTTTGCCCATCTGTCTGTGGATGATAGGAATTACTAATGGACAGCGTGGTACCTTACAACTTAAAAAGTACTCGCAAGAATATGCTCATAAACACAGGATCTCGATCCGAAACAATATCAGCTGGGAGCCCATGTAAACGGCAAATTTCTTTGACGAATATATCAGCCAAACTCGCGGCAGTGAAAAGGACATCCAAGGGAGAAAAGTGGGCATACTTGGACAGCCAGTCCACTACCACAAAAATTATTGTTTTCCAATTTGAGGGGGGTAAGTGGGTGATAAAGTCTATTAAAATGGATTCCCAAATTTTGCTGGGAATAGGAAGGGGCTGTAGAAGCCCAGAGGGAGCTGAATTTAAAGGTTTTACCGGCTGACAGACAACGCAATGCAACACAAATTTCCGGACATCTTGTCGCATGTTGAGCCAATAGAAGGAAGCGGCAATTTGGGCTAGTGTGCGCTGGAACCTAGTATGACCTCCCAAGGGGGAGTTACGGTACTCCTGTAAAATTAAATCCTATAGAGTTGAATCGGTTGGAAGCAGAAGCCGATTTTTGTATAAAATTAGGCCGTCAAGAAGAGTGTAATGCTCGTGGTCACCTGGGTGTTCTTGTAGAGCATTAATCAATTTTTGCGAGTCTGGGTGCCGGTTATGGAAATTCCGAAGGGCATTCAGCAGAGCCACCACAAGCTTAGATAGGGCATGTAGAGTGTGATAGGAAGCTTCAGGAAGCCTGAACAGGGCATCCGTAGGGGTGTTTTCCTTCCCAGGCCGATAAACAATGTTGAATTCATATCCCATTAGTTTGGTAATCCAGCATTATTGTTCCAGAGTGTGGACGGATTGACTTAGCAGCGTTTTCAGTGGTTGATGATCCGTTTGTATTGTAAATCTGGCAGCCAACAAATATTGGCACCATTTTTTGATTGCTTCCTCAATGGCATAAAGCTACTGAAGGCAAGTGGAGGAAGATTGCAACCGTGGGCCGAGTTGGCGACTAAAGAATGTAATGGGTTGGCTGGATTGCATGAGCACCGCGCCGATTCCATGGCTAGATGCGTCAACTTGGATGATAAAGGGTTTAGAGAAATCTGGCAAAGCGAGAATTGGAGTGGAAGTGAGGGCAGTCTTGAGTGAATTAAAGTCTGTGTCAGCTTCCATATTCCAGATAAATGCATTCTTATGCAATAGTCGCGTAAGTGGTGCTGCAATCTGAGCATAGTGGGCCACGAATCATCTGTAATACTCTGCGAGCCCGAGAAAACCCCTTAACTATTTGATATTAATTGGTGTTGCCCAATTCTGTACTACTTCGATTTTATTGGGGTCGACTGCCACCCCTATTCCGGACACGATGTGGCCCAAGTAGGATAATGAAGTGTGTCTAAATTTATACTTGGATGCTTTGGCCAAAAACCAATTCTCGCGCAGGATGTGAAGGACATGGGAGAGATGTTCGAAATGCAATTCCCGCAAAGGAGTGTATATTAGAGTGCCGTTGAAGAATACCAAGACAAACTTTCACAAGACCGACTTGAAAATAGTGTTCAATTTGGATTGGAAGGAGGAAGTGGAATTTGAAAATCCGAAAGGCATAACGAGGAATTCAAAATGCCCTTCATGTGTTCGGAAGCCTATTTTGTGTACATCCTCTGCGTGCACCCTCATCTGATGATAACCGGCACACAAGTCCAGTTTGGAGAATATTTGAGTAGTGTAATTCATCTAACAACTCATCCACGATTAGGATGGGGAATCGATCTTTGATTGTTAAGGCATTGAGAGCGCGATAGTCCACCCAGAAGTGCCAACTACCATCTTTTTTTTTACAAGGAGAACCGAAGAACAGAATGGACTAGTGCTAGGTCGGATGATACCTTCTGCTAGCATCTCTTGGATTAGCCGTTCCATTTCCGTCTTCTGAAAATGCAGATAACGACACGGTTTAACATTGACTGGTGGAGCATGCGATTTCAAAGGGATGCGATGATTCGTGGAGCGGTAGGTGGTAATCCCTGTGGAACCAAGAAGACATCCACAAAGGAAGAGAGAATGTCGCGGAGGGTGGACAGAACAGTCGGATCAATGTTCTGAGGTACTTTGAATGGCGGTAGAGCCATATTTGGATTGTTGTCGGGAGTGGGTTCCATGACAGGGGTGAATGTCAGTTGGAAGTAAGTAGAGGCCAAATGGGTGAGCTCACTTCGCCTCAATTGTCCCAGTGGCGTAGTGGAAATGGCAACTTGTTGCAAGCCATGTAAAGTGAGCTGTCCCCCTTCGTGGTGGAATCGCATCCAAAGGGCCTTGTAGTCAAATAGCACCGGCCCAATTGTTGCCAACCATTAGACTCTGAGGACGATATCTGCTCCATATATCGGCAATAGATATAGGTCCACAATAAACTCAATAGAACCCAAGGTGATTGGGATATGAGTACATCGCCCCTCGCAATGAAGAAAATTTCCTTTTCCACCGTAACATTGAGATGGTGGGATGGTTCAATAGAGAGGCCTAGGTGCTTGGCCAGTCGAGTTTGCAAGAACTTATGGGTAGAGCCATAATCCACCAGCACCACTACTCCATGGCTTGAGAGCAGTCCTTGAAGTCTCAAAGTAGAAGGAATGAAGCGGCTTTCTAAGGCATGAAGAGATATGGTTGGATTTATGTCTAAGACTAGAGGTAAAGGAAAAGGTTCCTACAGAGATTCAACTAGAGAGTCTGTATCGATGGGGTCAGCCTCATCTATTGGGGGCATCGGCTAAACAGACCCATCATTATCAGTGGTCAAGCAAAAGAATTGGGGTTTACAACGATGGCCCGGTGTGAAGCGCTCATCACAATTAAAAATAGCCCCTTATCTCGGCGAGCAGCCGTTTCAGCTGGAGTTAACTTTTTTATTGGTAATTTGGGTAGAGGGGGATGCGGGATGGAAGTTTTTGGGAAATTTTTGGGGAAATTAGGGATGGGCTTATGGCTGGTTGGTCGCTGTGAAGATTGTGGCCTAGCATCAATTTTCTCTCCCACTAGTTTCGCCATACCAAGTGCTTCCAATAACGATGATGGTTTCAGCAGGAATAATTCTCACCAAATGTCGTCGCGTAACCCGAAAATAAAACAATTGAGGAGATTAATAGTAGTCAGACCTGTCGTGCACGTCGAAAGAGTCTCGAATTCGACCATGTAAGCTGCGATAGTGGAGGTCTAACGGAGGTTGTATAAAGTTGTTTCATGGTTGAGGTAGGCAGACGGCCCAAAGCATAGCTCCAGGTCTCTTGCAAAAATCTCCCATGTGGATAATAACTTGGTTGCATGCAACCATTGATACCATTGTAATGCTGCTCCCGTCATATAGAAGGCAGCGATGAGTAGCTTCTGCTCAGGAGGGGTATCGTGGTACACGAAGAACCTCTCAATTTGAAACAACCATCCAATGACATTGTCACCGGAGAAAAACGAAATCTCAAGCTTAGGTAGCCGCAGATAAGGAGAGATCTGGCCATCAAGTTGAGAAGGGAACATCAGTGGTAGGGATGGTATCGATGGATGGGAAATAGTAGCGGGGGGCGCCATGAATGAGGGAGGAGTGGGTAGTAATGGAGGGTTTGCTGCTGGCAGTGAAGAGGGTTGTCGCTCGATTCGGTTCAAGGATTAACGGATTTCGACGAGAATTTGCTGGATTTGTTCCATGGTGGTGTTGTGAGCAGCGAGGCCTTCTACATGGTGAACCGTGGCAGCGACCTCATTCAGCTTTGTCAACAGACCCACAATCAACTCTTCAAGTGCCTTATAGCATGTGGTCATCCCCTTCGTCATTATCTCAATGAGAGCACCAATGATGCAGCGCGACTGTGAGGATGGCCGAAAATCAGTCAGCCGATGGCCCTGCAATACACAAATCAGAGAGACGAGGTGAAGGAAGAAGAGAAAAGGGAAGGGAAAGTGGGAGGAGAATTCTGACAGATGAGGGTTCGAGAGAGTTCAGGAGAAAGAGAGAAGAGGAGAGAGGACGAACTGAGTCAGAGAAAAGTATAGTATATTGCCTGCCTTCTACTACTTACACAGTGCAGTTTATAACCAGAATGAGTTAACAATAACTAGAGGCATAAGAATCCAACCGGAAGCATAACAACCCAATAACAAACAGTGCATAATGACCCAATAACCTTCTAACGGAAAATAACCAAAAATATATGTATGTATGGAAAGAAGAATTTAAAGGTAATCCTGGAATTTGTGGGGTCATCGAAGCAGCCGTGTACTCTGCCGAGGACGCAACGAATCAGTGGGTACGGTGATATCCATATCCGAATTTACAAGACCCATAACACACTCTTCTAAAGCTAAATTACCAAGGAAGTAGCTTATGGAGTTCTTCTTTCTGATAAAGACCAAATATAAATCTCTTATCTCTTCTTCCGTCTACTATACCAATGTACTTACCAAAAAAAAAAGTCTACTATACCAATGATAACATCTAATAAATATGCAAGCAATCCCTCAACAAAGCATTACAATTTGATTTTAAAGGATACCTGCTCTTACTTCCTTTTTGAATGAAGGAATGCCATTCAACGGAATATTACCACAGGAAATAGAGATATCATAATGTCCACTCTTTTCGGGCATAAATATAACTTCATATGCATTAGCCAATATTTTTGAGTTCCCTGCAGACTGAACTTGCAGCAAACAACCATTAGTATGCTGAGTAAAACTTCCTTTGTGACATGGGATTTCTGCATTGACACCAGTTGAAAATTTTGTGTAAAATTAAATGAATGTATTTCTTACAGTGTTATTCTGGTCCATAGATGATGCAGGAGAAACTTCCACAAGACTAATAGCATCAAAACTGTACTGCCAAGGAAACCTACTCCCTGTGTTAGAAAGTGCACATACCTTCAGTAACTGGAGATATTATCCATCTAGGGAAAACACTGAAGATCGAATGCCTTTACCATTGATAGTCTTGATAGCATGTATGGCCGGCAAAACTGAATAAGAATGTGTTTCATGCATAATTTGAACTCGAAGATTTCCTAACTCAATGGGTGAGGGATATTGATATTCATCATTCAGAAAAACTGAAAATTTTGCCATGTCTCCAGCAACAGAGCTATTTAAACCAGATCCATTGATGGCACTGTTTGATCCATCACAATAACCTATTCAAACTAAAACATAAAAATGGCAACCATAAAGTGGACCACATATGCCAAAATTAACTGAAGCATAAATGTCTTTTTTAATTAACTGAAGCATAAATGTCCATTTAGTCAAAAAGGACAATTGAAAATCTAATTCAATTTAAGCGTGGAAACCAAAAGTCCTAATTTCCCTGTAAGATATAAATTATTACTAAATCTGAAAACCCATGACAAACAATGGCAGGATAATCCATTGTCTTTAAATTGATTGTGAAACTTACAAAGCTGAAAACAGAACTAAAGTAAAGCATGCAGATTTTACAGTATTGGAAAGCTGAGAGACTGGAAAACTGAAAGGATTATAACCAGCTTCAAGAAAATCTATTATGCACACCTACAAAAACTTTAAAATCATACGGCATATTGGAGATGCTTTGGTTGTGCTTCACATCGTATATCATGAGAAGAAAATTTCCTGTCTCCAATGCAGTGAATGAAAGCAATTGAATTCCTGGGGACATTTCGCTAAAGAGCAGATCTCCTACAGGTATTGATAAGTTTGTACCCTTCTCGACAACCTCAGCATCAAATGTATACAACCCTGGAACAAGGTTCCCAAATTGATCTAGCTGATGAATGAAAATTTCAGCCTTGGAAAATAGTTGCAATGTGTTTGTCTCAAAGTTCCAGTTTGCCACACACTTGGAGATGTCCAATGGACCTGCTCAGGATAAGCAAATTAAATCACAAGAAAAGAGAAAAGCAATCCACATTCATATATCATATTACATGCATTTGTCTTGAAACAACGAGGAAAGGTAGAGTTGTAAGAAGCAATAGAACGCATCCCCTCAGAATAATTCACCGCGGTTGATATAGTAGAGACAGAGACAGGCAGACAGATGGGAAGATAGACAAACAGCAACGACGAAAGAAATCACATTGGCTTTTCCTATCCAGTCCCAGTCTCATTCAGGTAATAGAACTTGCAAAAAATATTGAAGTTCCGAAATTAATTCAGGTGTTCCTAAATGAAATAGAGATGCCTTCAGATTCCAAAGAAACTTGAAAGAACTAGAATGAACCTCTGATAAACAGCGTGTCTCTTGAATTTGATGGTTGATTAAAAAAAAGGCAAATTCAATTACCTGGAATCACTTTGAATGGCAATGGAGATCCTCGCAAAGTTTGGTTTTCCCTTTCGATATGCAATAGTAGGTTCCCAGCTGTGGCTGCAATAAATTCAATCCTGAGATAGCCATAAGTGTTCCAACCCAAGGAGGTGACACTGAGCACACTTGCAGGGGAACCGTCTGTGTGAAATGCAGAAATGTTAAAAACATACGAATTCAGTTCTGCTTTTGTTGAAGGAACATTATTTCCAAATGCATCTTTAGGAAGTATCAAAACAACTCCCCTTGTCCCGGCTACAAAATTGTTTACAGAATCCATCCACGATGCTATAGAGACGGCTGGGTGCATGGGTCCTTCAATCAGATAATGGAGTGGCATCAGCAAATTCACGGAAGTTACACAAAACATAATCAAGCAATAAGCAATGGTACAAAATTACATTTCACAAAGTTTCGCCAGCAAAGTAAATTCTGCAGATAGTGAAATCCATCCGCTGAAATTTGATACTGTTTGTGACCCTTTTCCTTGGGGGTGGGGATAGGAAAGAATTTATTGAAATGACAACAGAAGGTGTCATCACCTGAATACAGTGAATATACAACTAAGAGAACTTATCACACATCCAAGTGATTCATGATGTGAATGACCTTATTAACTTCGTAAATTTCACAACTGCGCTGGCTGGAATGAAGAAATTTAAGGACAGTCAAACTCGTCAATCCATTTTTGTGGGTAGTTCAGAAACATTGCAACACTGAATAATAACAATAATAATAACAACAACAACGAAATAAGAAAGCCTTAAGGTCTGCACAGTAAATAAAAAATTAAGGCTGTTTTCTGAAAACTTTTTAAGAAAACAAAAAAATTTGAAAATATATTCAAATCTATCTATTTTTTATTTAGAAAATTGGAATGCTGAGTTTTTCAGTTTTTTGATTTTAAACTTTATTCAGTATTGATTATATTTTACTCTATAGTTATTTTACTTATAGCTTATTTTATTTATTGTGCATGTTGTTATTCTTCCATAACAAAATACCATTAGGAAGCTACCTCTATATAATTAGCTAGTGCTACAGTTACAAGAAATAGAATATAATTTGGTTCTTACTTCCCTTCCCTTTATTCCCTCTAGTCTCTCACACTCACTCTATCCTTCTATCAAAGCCCCCTTCTCCCTTTCAGTTTTCATCAAACTCCCCTTCCTTTCTCTCGTTCTTCTCCTCTTTCGTTCCTTCCTCCTTCATTTGTAAGTTGAAGCCATTGATGCACGCAATATTTTTGGTGCTTTCATTGAGACTATGACAGAAGGCATGATGACACTATACAAGGCACTTGAAGAATTCATTGCTAGACTATCGAAGGAGTTGAAGGAAATAGTAGCGTTCGTACAACAACATGCAGATGACCTCGCTACAAATACTTTCATTACTGAACAACTCCAATAATCTCTCACCGAAATCCGCCATTCAATGAACAGACTCGAACGCCAATCCTTGCCATCAGCAAACCCCCATTTACTTCCCACTCTTTTTTTGTTTATGGCTTCTCCCACTGTTTTTTCCCTCCCACCACCACAAAACCTACTAATTTCGCTGCCAATGCCACTAGATGTGACAATTTCTGCTCATCCGCGACTACCCAAACTTGAAATTCCATTCTTTTCTAAAGAAAATGTGATCGGGTGGCTGTTTCAAATTGGACGCTTCTTCTTGTACCACAACACACCCCCCGAACAGAAACTCACCATCGTCGCTTTCTACATGACAGGGGTTACGCTTCAGTGGTACTAATAGATACATGCCACCAGACAGCTCTCTACCTAGGAAATATTTGCCAAAGACTTGGAACTTCGATTCAGGCCATCTTCCTACCTCAACTACGAAGCAACTCCGTACAAGTTTTGCCAAACCACCACTGTGGCAACCTATACAATTGACTTTGAGTTTCTCTCTACTCACACTCCAGGTTTGACTTCTGGTAATTTTATTTATTGCTTCATTTCAGAGCTACATGATGATATCCAGTGTGAATTACTCTTGCTCAAACCTACCTCACTGCCGGAGGCTATCGGTATAGCCAAGTCAGTGGAGGAGAAAATTAAGGCGGACAACCTGCTATCCAACGGCCACCAGCCTACACTTCACCCCACAACGACTCCGTCAAAACCATTTCCACCACAAACCCTTCCACCCAAATTACTTATAAAAAAATTGACCTCTTCTGAGATGGCCTCATCCCGCGAGCGTGGGTTGTGCTTCAATTGTGATGAACGCTTCATACCGAGCCATCAATGAAAGCCCCCCCAATTCTTATGTATGTTAATCGATGATAACAGTTTTATTCAAACGATAGACCAACACTCTACACCCTCTAAACCAGACCCACCAATTGAAATTGCCCAAGCAAAAAACCTCTCTATACTCCCTCTTACAAACACTCCTCTCACAATTTTCCTACATGCACACGAAGGCCATTGTGCCCCTTCTACTTTGCAGCTGCAAGGCATGCTATCAGGACATTCTGTAGTTGTGCTGGTGGATAATGGTTCTACCCACAATTTTTTGCAGACTCGAATGGCCAAGCATTTGGGCCTTACAATAGAGCCTTCCCGGCACCTTAAGGTCATGATGGGCAATGAGGATTCTCTCCATTGTAAAGGATTGTGTTCTAATATTTTGGTTATGTTGGGTTCCACTAAATTCCATGTGGATCTTTACTTATTACCCATTCATGGAGCCGATATGGTTCTTCGAGTTCAATGGTTGACAACTATTGGGCCAGTGTTATTTGATTATAAGGCCCTGTGGATAAGTTTCACTCACAAAGAAACACAGCTCACTCTACACAGCTTGCAAAAAGCTTCCATTTCCACTATGACCTTGGGCCAACTAAGGAGAAGTGAGTTAACTAATTCCACTTTCACATATTTCCAGTTGACCATAACCTTTGTTATGGAGTCCTCTTCAGGTGATAATCCGGCTACACTTTTGGCTCCACTCCACTTACCCGAGAATGTTGATTCAACAATTGTGACAACTCTGAGTGGCATCCTTTCTTCATTTGCGGATGTATTTGCCATTCCTGACGGGTTACCTCCTCAACGCTCAACGGATCATTGAATACCCCTAAAACCTGATGCCCCACCGGTAAATGTCAAACCCTATCATTATCTACATTTCAAAAAGATAGAAATGGAGAAATTGATCCAGGAAATGCTTGATGATGGAATTATCTAGCCCAGTACCAGCCCCTTTTCTTCCCCGATCATGCTGGTCAAAAAGAAGGATGGCAGCTAACGATTTTGCGTTGACAGTCGTGCCCTTAACACAATCACAAGTAAGGACTGATTCCCTGGACCAACGGTAAATGAATTGTTGGATGAATTGCATGGTGCTCAAATTTTTTCCAAGCTAGACTTACCCGCCGGCTACCATCAGCTCTGGATCCATGTAGATGATGTGCATAAAACAGCTTTTAGGACTCACGAGGAGCACTATGAATTTCTGGTGATACCCTTCAGGTTGTCAAATGCCCCATCTACCATCCAATCCGAAATGAATCAATCTTCCAACCAATACTGCGTAAGTTTGTTCTTGTATTTTTTGATGACATATTGGTATATAGTTCTTCATAGGAGCAATATTTCCAACATATCACCTGTGTCCTCCAAATTTTGTGAGACAATCTCTTCTACGCCAAGCAAATGAAGTGTGCATTCGAGCGCACTTCAATGTCCTACTTGGGCCACATAGTCTTTGGACAAAGGGTGGCTGTTGATCCCTCTAAGATTGAAGCAATGCAACGGTGGCCTATACCTGCCAATATCGAGCAATTGAGGGGATTTCTCGGGTTCGCCGGGTACTAATGACGGTTTGTGGCTCACTATGCGTAGATTTCCGCACCACTTACGTAGTTATTGAAGAAAAATGCCTTCGTCTGGACCAGGGAGGCTGAAACAACTTTCAATTCCCTCAAAGCCGCCCTCACTTCTACTCTCGTCCTCACTCTTCCAGATTTCTCTCAACCTTTTATCATCCAAGCTGATGCATCTGACAATAGTGTAGGCACTGTACTCCTACCGTCAAGGCACCTAATTGCATTTTTTAATCGGCAACTCAATCCACGGCTGCAAGCCTCTTCCACTTACCTTGGAGAACTTATTGCCGCCACCGAAGCCATAAAGAAATGGCGCCAATATCTCTTGGATACAAAATTTACTATCCAAACCGATCACCAACCTCTCAAGGAATTATTGAACCAATCTATCCACACCCCAAACCAACAATGATGGATCACCAAACTAATGGGGTTTGACTTTGACATTGTCTACTGGCCTTGAAGAGACAATACCCCTGTTGATGCCCTGTCACGACTACCGAAGGGATCCTGCTCTATTCTCCAAGCGATGACCTTTGATGGCACTGCTAGCGGCTCTCCACACTTTTTACAATCGCCATCTAGTTTCAACTACATTTGTTGCCTCCCTTGAGATTTTGAGCATTACTCCTTGTGCGATGGGTTAATTTTCTATAAGAATCACATCTTGGTGCCCTTCGAATAGGCTTTACAGGATTTGATACTGCAAAAGTTCCATGATTCTCCGCTAGGTGGACACGCTAGGCTCCAATGCACCCTTGCCAGAGTTGCCGCCACCTTCTACTGGCCACATATGAGAAAAGAAGTACATGATTTCGTTGCTAAATGTGCAGTCTGTCAACAAGTGAACCCCCTCACCTCGGCTCCTTCTAGGCTGCTCCAACTGCTACCCATCCCAGATAAAATTTGAACCTCACTTTCTATGGAATTTATCACCCACTTACCACTTTCAAAAGGGAAAATGATGATTTTTGTGGTGGTAGACCGATTGTCCAAATATGCCCATTTCTCCCCCTTGGGTACCCATTTCACGGCTGCCAATCTTGCAGAGGTATTTGTCAATGATATTTGTCAATTACATGGTTTTTCGACTAATATTGTCTCGAATTAGGACCTGTTTTTATGAGTATCTTCTGGCAAGAACTTTTTAAATCTCAGGGTACTAAGCTGTCCACGAGCAATTCATATCACCAACAAACAGATGGGTAAACGGAGGTAATTAATCGCTATTTAGAGAATTATTTGAGATGTTTTGCTGCTGATAATCCTTCTAAATGGGTCCAGTATTTGCCATGAGCTGAATAGAATTATTTGAGATGTCCGGTATTTGCTGTTGATAATCCATCTTCGTTTGCCGGATTACTCTAAAATTTATAATGTTTTCCATGTTTCCCTACTTAAAAAATGTCATGGAGACCCTATGCACCAATAGCACCATGATCTACAGCTAGATGCTGTCGGTTTCCATCCTCTAATGACTCCTGTTCAGCTTCTCGATTTCAAGAAAGTTTTTCAACATGGAAAGTTTATTCCTCAATTCCTTGTCCACTAGAAATTTCACACCCCCGCAGAGGCCACCTGGGAACCAGCTACAGATTTTGTCTGTAATTTTCCTATATTTAACCTTGAGGACAATGTTCTTTTTTATAAGAACGGCAATATTACGGGCCTGATTGACTCGGCTACCACGCCATCAACAAGTTCTTAGATTTCTCGGCGAAGCGCACATTTAACCCAACCACCACTTAAGTTTCGGGATTACATTTAGTTTACTTATTCAGTGTTGCTTATATTTTACTCTGTAGTTATTTTACTTATAGCTTATTTTATTTATTGTGCATGTTGTTATTCTTCCATAACAGAATGCTGTTAAGAAGCTACCTCTATATAATTAGCTAGTGCTACAGTTACAAGAAATAGAATATAATTTCGTTCTTATTTCCCCACCCTTTATTCCCTCTATTCTCACTCACTCACTCTGTCCTTCTGTCAGAGCTCCCTTCTCCCTAATAGTTTTCGTCAGATTTCCCCTCCTTTCCCCCATTCTTCTCCTCTTTTGTTCCTTTCTCCTTCAGTTGCAAGTCGAAGCCATTGATGCACGCATCACATTCCATGTGATATAAAATAGCATCGACACTGCCATGTTTAAACAGCGCCACTTTCCCAACAAACAAATAGATAGAATCAGATTAGTGAAAGAAGCATTGTTTGCGGTCAAAGTGGAGGAATAACAAGCTTCTATAGCTGATTAGAAACTAAACTTCCTTCCTTAATAAATAAATTTTATAAGAAAACATAGGAGCATTTACAGCTTGTCATGTTCAATCACGAAAGTAAAATAGACGACATTCGCCACCAATGTGAAGAAATGATCCCTAGATGATTACAAACATATGACTTGATTTTCAGAAACTACAAACAAGTGATGTAAGGGGGCTTTGGTTGGATATTTATAAGGGGTACAAAATTCAAAGAATAGGAATGAAGAAGGGTGGAAAATGTTAAGACGCCATGACTAACAACTGAGCCACTTTACACGCAATTCTCCATTTTTTACCCCCTTATTTTTCTTATTTTACGCTTCTTTCACACCACAAACAAAACACACAGGAAGCAAAGTGCAAGTGGAAAATATTATAGGTACTGCTTACTTACCAAAACAACTATGGCCACTGCCATTGCCATTAATATGTGCTAACGGTAATAGCAAAGTATAGTAAGGGTTGATGGGAGCAAAATAAGGATTGGACGGACGTGAAGGCACCAAATTTGTTAGAGCAAATGGCCGGTCAGACAAAACATACTCAAGTACACGGAATGAGATAAAGAGAAAGAACGCATAGATTTTACGTAAAAAACCCTTCACAAATCGAAGGAAAAACTACGGGGCAGTTAATCCACAAATAAATTTTCACTATGTGAGTTTTACAGTTACACAAACCCTAGACGAAGATAATGGAGAACAAGAGCACAATGCACTCACAGTATTCTCTCTTCACACTCTTTCACACTTTGAAAGACTTACACTCACACACACTTCTGCACACTGCTCAAAATAATATATATGCAGGCTGTTGGAAACAACAGCCAAGTCAACGTGAAGGACACACGCACAAACAGCCACCTGATGCACGTACAGTTCTGCAACGGCACTCCCCTGCAAAATATCATGCCCTACAAAAGTAACTCTGCATATCGTGCTCTGTAAAAACGGCTCTACAAAGATTGCGTATGTTCAGTCAATTTTCTAAGCTAACATCTACGTGTACTTTCTTCAAGTATGTCCTCCGACCTTTATGCGCTCAGCAATCTTGGTCATTAACGTTGCCTTTGGCCATCACGGTGTCCTTGTGCTTCTTGGAAGTCCTCGAAGTTATACTTCACAGAGTTCTCGGTTGGTCAAGAACAAGTATCCGAACCATAGCTTCTCAGAGTTCTCGGACCTATAACACCTCCACACGGTAGTGACTCCAACAAATTTCCCCTCACGACCGTGAGGAGGCTATATTTGACAAACCAGCCAAGCCGCAACAGACTTCATGCTTTGCTTTCGGTAGAACCTTGGTCATCATGTCTGACTCATTCTCCTTTGTTCAGACTTTTTCAAGTATCAGTAATCTAGTATCAATAACATTTCTCACCCAATGGTATCAAATATCAATATATTTTGATCTTGAGTGGAATGAGGAATTTCTACAGAGATGTAAAGCACTTTGACTATTACAAAGGACTACATACTTCTCTTGAAACCTAATTCTTGCATAAACTTTTTCATCCAGAGCATCTCCTTACAGGCCTCAGTCACTGCAATAAACTCAATCTTAGTGGTAGAAAGGGCAACACACTTCTACAACTTTGACTGTCAAGAGACTGCTCCTCTAACAAATTTCATCAAGTATCCCAAGGTAGACTTTCTGAAGTTAACATCACCTGCCATGTCGGCATCCGTGTAGCCAATCAGGTGAGGCTTAGCATCTCTAAAGCACAGACACAAGTTCGAAGTCCCTCACAAATATCTCATTATCCATTTCACTGCAGACTAGTACTCCCTACATGACTTCAACAGAAAGCGACTAACTGTGCTAACAACATGCATAATGTCCAACCTTGTACATATTGTAGCATACATCAAACTGCTTACAGCCGAGGAGTAAGGTATGCTCCTCATGTTGGCCTTCTCAGCATTCGAGGATGGACACTGTGTCCTACTCAACCTAAAGTGACTCGCTAATGGTGTGCTCACTGGTTTGAACTTGTCCATATTAAAGCGTTGGAGCACATTCTCAATATAACTTTCTTGAGACAGCCACAACTTTTCTGTCCCTCGGTCGCGAATGATTTAGATCCCTAGAATCTGTTTCGCTAGTCCAAGATTCTTTATTGCGAATGACTGTCCAAACTGCTTCTTGAGTTCCTCAATCCAAGTACTGTTTTGGCCAACCACCAGCATATCGTCCATATAAAGGAGGAGAATAATAAAATCATTCTCAGAGAATTTCTACACAAAAACACAGTGGTCAGAAGTAGTCTTTCGGTATCCCTGATCGACTATGACAAACTCAAATTTTTTGTACCACTGTCTTGGAGCGTATTTCAGTCCATACAGGCTTTTTCTTAGACGGCAGATCAGGTGTTCCTTCCTCTTAACCTGGAAGCCCTCTGGCTACTCTATATAGATTTTTTTTTCAAGATTGCTATGAAGAAATGCCATTCGAACATCTAACTGTTCCACCTCTAAGTTTAAAGCCGCAACCAGATCGAGCACTACCCTTATCAAGGATATTTTTATAACTGAGGCAAATATTTCATTGAAATCAACCCATTTCCGTAGATTAATCCTTTTACTACCAGCCTTGCCTTATACCTCGGTTTTGAGGCACTCTTATCCGTCTTCAGTCGGAATACCCATTTGTTCTTTAGAGCACGCTTTCCCTTTAAAAATTCTGCCAGTTTAAATATATGATTCTCATGCAGAGAATCAATCTCCTCTTGAATGGCTTCCATCCATTCATCATTGTGCTTATACTTCACTACCTCTTCAAAATCCTCGGGTTCTCCCTGTCAGTGAGTAGGGCGTACTTACTGGACGGTAGGCGCACGGATAGTCGTCTACTGCTTGTAGATCGTCAGACAATAATCTTCTCGGCCGGTTAAGAAAAAACTTCATTCTGATCCTCATGAGGTACAGTGACTGCCTCATTATTGTCCTCAACCTCTCTTGGGCATTGCCCTGGGACTGAAGAGGTATTGGATTGACAGCTTCAATACTTACCTTATTCGTCTGACCAGTGTCAAATAAAGCCTTCTTATCTTTTTCAATATCTTCAATGGTCTCTTCTTCAATAAAGACTACATCCCGTGATCAAACAAGCTTCTTCTCTACTGGGTCATAAAATTTGAACCCCAAATCATCTTTCCCATAACCCAGAAAGATGCATTGTTTGGTCTTTGCCTCAAGTTTGGTCCTTTCATCATTGGGGATATGCACAAAGGTCTTGCACCCAAACACTCTAAGATAGTCATAGGATAACACCTTTCCTGCCCACAACTTTTCAGGAGTTTCACCATTTAAGGGTTTACTAGGTGACCGGTTGATAACATAAGCTGCTGTCCTTAGGGCTTCAGCCCAAAAGGATCCTAGAAGCTTTGCTTTTGAAAATATACACCTTACTCTTTCTAACAACGTGCGATTTATGCGTTCAACCACACCATTTAACTGGGGCATCTTTAGTGGCGTCTTCTGATATCTAATACTATGAGACCGGCAGTAGACATCAAATATACTCACCCCGTTGTCACTTTGAACAATCTTCAACTTTTTCTCCGTCTATCGTTCCATCAAAGCATGAAAGTGCTCAAATATATCGAGAACTTAGTCCTTGGTCTTCAGTGAATAAACCCACAGTATTTTGGAACAGTCGTCAATGAAAGACGCGAAGAACTAGGCGCCATCAAATGATTTCTCCTTGAATGGTCCACATATATCAATATGTACCAATTTAAGTACCTCAGTCTTTTTGGAAGATGAGTCTCCTCGGAAAGAGACTCTCCTCTACTTCCCCACCAGACAATGAAGACACGTCCTCAGCTCAGCTTCCTTTATGTCTGGTATAAGGCCCTTATTGGACAGATGACGTAATTCCTTTTCGCTCATGTGATCCAATCGGCAGTGCCACAAGTCCGAGGTCTCTACACTGGTAGCAGCGTTTACCTGACCTGCCTCAGCAGAGGCCTGCAACACGTAAAAGCCCGACATCTTTTTACCTCGAACAACTACTAGAGACCCTCTAGTTAGTTTATAATCCCCATCACAGAAGACGTTGCAAAAGCCAGCATCATTTAGTCTTCCTGCTGAGATGATATTTATCGGAATGTCATGAACATGTCGGATGTCCCTCAAGATTAATTGGGTACCATTATTAGTGATGAGAGATACATCACCACAACCGACAACTCTAAATGTCTTTATATTACCCATCTTTAACACTCCAAAATTATTTGGAGTATAGGATGTAAAGAACACCCATCGAGAGATGACTTGGATGGATGCACCAGAATTCACTATCTAGTCAGTCTCCTACTCGGCCAAATTTACAATATCATCCGTTTCACAAGTCAAAAGAAGACCACCTTCTATAACCACAGAGACCGATGACTTTTCCTCATCTCGTCCCTTTTCACCTTTCTCCTTCTCCGTGTTTTCACGTTTTTATTTGTAGCAATATTTCTTAATGTGGCATTTCTTACCACAATGATAACACTCAAAGTTTTAAAACCTTAAGCGAGACTTACTCTAACCCTTCTCTCCAGACTTCGAACCACGACCTTTACTCCTTCCATGTAATTCTGTCACGAGTACCTCAAAATGGGCCGAGGTGGAGGTCCCTTCAGACCGCTTGGACTCATTCATGAGTAGGGAAACAATCACCTCGTCCAACTTAAGTGTGTCCTTCCCAAACAATAATATTGTGGCGATGTGATCATATGAGGCTGGTAAGGAAGCCAACAACACCAATGCCTTGTCCTCCTCCTTGATCACCTCATCAAGCGCTGCCATCTGCATCAAAATCAGATTAAACTCATCCAAATGCTTCTCGAAACCAAATACTTCAGACAGGCGCAGTCCATAAAACTACTTCTTCACGTGCAGCTTTGTAGTCAATGACTTAGACTTATATCGGCTTTCAAACTTTTCCAAAACCTCCACCGGATCTAATAAGCCCAAGAACTCCTGAAAAGTGTTGTCCGCTAGGCATAACTTGATAATACAGTTGACAAGATCTCTTTTATCTTGTCATTCATCCTCGGTCAAATTCTTCGATTTCTCATCCTTTTTCTTCAATACTTTCACCGTTCTTTCTCGGGTTAAGATATTCTTCACACTTTTTTATTAAAGAATAAAGTTATCTTACCCGTTAAACTGCTCCACACCGAACAGCAGATTCTTTGAAGACGATGACGCCATTCAATCGAAACTTCTCAAACCGTGCATCTCTAATACCACTTGATGAAAACAAAATAAGGATCGGACGGACACAAAAGCACCAAATTTGTTAAAGCAAATGGCCGATCGGACAGAACGCACTTAAGTACACAGAATAAGAGAAAGAAAGAACGTACAGTTTTACGTGAAAAACTCTTCACAAATCGAAGGAAAAAAACCACGGGACATTTAGTTCACAAGTAAATTTTCACTATATGAGTTTCACGATTACACAAACCCTAGACAAAGAGAATAGAGAACAAGAGTACAATGCACTCACAGTATTCACTCTTTCACACTTTGAAAGACTTACACTAACACACACTTCTACACACAGCTCACAATAATATATATACAGGCTGTTGGAAACAACAGCCAAGCCAACGTGGAGGATATACGTATAGATAGCCGCCTAACGCTTGTACAGCTCTACAACGGCACTCCCCTGCAAAATATCATACCCTACAGAAATGGCTCTAAAGAAATTGTGCATATTCAGTTAATCTTCTGAGCTGGCATCTATGTGCGCTTTCTTCAAGTATGTCCTCGGACCTTTATGCGCTCAGCAACATTGGTCATTGACGTTGCCTTTAGCCATCATGGTATCCTTGTGCTTCTTGGAAGTTCTTGGAGTTATACTTCATAGAGTTCTCGGTTGCTTAGAAATAAATACTTAGACCATAGCCTCTCAGAGTCCTCGGACCTATAACACCTTCACATGGGAGTGACCCCAACAAGGGTGTGGTGTGTGAACATTTATAAAACCACATATTGATCAGGCAATAGCCATAAATCACTATGGCAACAAGGCTAGTCTAAGATTTTTTAATATTTTCTTTTTTTTTTTTTTTGGTGGGTGGGATTGGGGTTGGGGGAAGGCACCAGTCCCTGGGATACCGTAATACTCTCACATAGCACCATGAAAAGAAATTCTAGCATAGCAAATAAGAACATAATTCAAAAGAAATTGCAGACACATTTTCTATTCGATAATTGAGTTCCAAATCCAAAGAATAAGAATTAAAACCTGGATTAGCGTAGAAATGGAGGGAAGAATCCAGAACTCCAAAATAAGCATCAGTGATGAGTATGTTAAACACCCCGTCTAAAATCGGAGTGAAGGAAATAGTCCAAGAACTAGGATCGCCCCCAAAATTCATAGCCAGACCAGAAATAAATGTACTGTTCCCAGCCTTCCCATTGATTGAAACAACTGGAATGAAAGCATGCTCGTAACCACCAGGATCAAAATTTCCGAGTATTTTGATCTTGATTGTTGCTGTATCACCCGCGATGAATATATTATTGTCATCTAACCAACTGAAAGCGAAACCAGGCTTTGGTGCATCATCTGAAAAAATGAAAACAGAAACAACAAATTTAGGTCACTTCTATTTTTGGCAATTTTTCTAGCAAAAAAAAAAAGAAAACAAGACAAAGGAAAGCGAAAGAACAAAAGATAGGCAGTCGTTGAAGTACTTGATTTTGCAAGTTCAGAAGCACTGGCTGATGAGAGCATTAAGATGGCGTATAAGAGCATTCGAGCAGCCATTGTTAGAGAGAGAAAATGATGGATTAAGAGAAGTTAATGGAATCTCCATTGGCGCGTATGCGCCTGAACGTTGGTTAAACAAGGGAAAATGGGGAGAGCGGGAGTTATGTAACTGATGTGGCGTGATTACCATTATGCCCTCAGCTGAAAATTTTATTTCCTAATGGACCTGCTTTCTCTGTATTCGGGTCTCCCCAGTGGAAATGGGATTCTGCGACGAGGCGGCTCCTTCTGTAATTTCAATAGATTTTAAATTTAACAATCAAAATTTACAAATAAAAAATA
>JAODPA010113599.1:0-19164 GCA_025585075.1 Nepenthes mirabilis
CACGGGTCGGTAGTGGCTGGCAACGGCCGTGCGAGGTAGTTGCCGGCTGGGCGTCGCGGTGGAGCAGCAGCAACACCCGTGGGAGCCGGTGAGAGGAGGAGCTCGCGAAGGAGAAAAGGGGAAAATGGAGGCCTTCGGGTCCGATTCCGAGCTCGAACTAGTTGGATAAAATGTAGAGCACGTCGAGGCAAGTGTTCTCATATTCACTATTTGTTATCTTATAATTTTTACTCATTCTAAAATGGAAACGAGTCCAAGAAGCTTCTAAAATGATACGTGATTATCAAAGGTATGAAATTTAGAATTCTCTTGTGAACATGAATTGAATTGTAATAACGGGATTGAGTCCCACAGAAAGTTGCGAACCGAGCAAGTAAATGGAAGGGAATCCAAATCGTACATTGTAATAGAATGATCTCCCTGATGGAATGTATGTGATGGGAATGAGATTTTCCGAGTTGTGAATGTGTATGGTAAATGTAAATTTTTCTCTCCAAGTGTTAAAACTAACCTTGAAACTAGGACTATGATTCATAGGGATAGTATTCTTTAGCTTATCATGTCCATCACGGTGTGAACCCGAGGAATACATCATCACGTATTCTGACAGCTCGTGGGAGCGAGTGATATTCGTAGTACGCTTTAGGAAACTACTGTGGAAGAATGAGGATTGCCCTGGTCCCCGGGGAATATGGGACGTGTTGAGGTGGCCGAGTGCTGCAGGCCTAAAATGTAGCCGTTGGTTGAGCGCTACATAGTGGAGATGTAGTCATTTGTTGAGTGTTGCATAGTGAAGATGCAACCGATGGTCGAAAACTGCAGACCTAAAATGTAGTCGTGGCTTCAGAATGAATAGCGAACACATTACTTTCCTCGTTTTCTCACATCGTTGGTTAGTACAACCTACTAGCCCGGGTCCGCAAAGATGATATAATGATGAAAATGAATGATGCCTAATCGATGTAACCGTGAAAATCTAATGTTCTAAGATGTTCCCTGTTTCCTCTCATGATTTCTGATTATTGACATCTCGTGCTTTTCCCCCCTCCCAATTGTTGCTTTCATCGTTATCATGATTGTTAGTGAGTTATGATTACATTTGCTGAGCTGTACGCTTACCCTTACTGTTTTCCTTCCAGATGAGAACACTTAGTCGGCACCAGATTAGTTAGAGTAAGGAGAGAGACTTGCTTGAAGATATTAGCTGGATGTTGAAGCTTGAAGATTGGGTTATGTTTATAATATTAGAGTGTAAACAGCCACTCATGGATGGATGTGGCTTGTTGTTATATTATAGTTTTGTTATTATTCCGCAGGTTTTGATGATTTAGTTGTACTTCCGCATTTATATTATGTTAATGTTCTTAGATTTTGAGTTTTATTAGATGACATCTCTCTAAACCCAGTATAGTAGATAGGGTTACTGTACTGGAGTCATGGATGATATGACAGTTATATGATCCTGTGTTGTGTGTTGTAGGCCAAACATTCAACAATGATTAGTTGTGTGCTTGTACAGGATGTTTTTAAACAGGTTGTATTTTTGGTTTTCGTCCAGTTGTAGAGAAAATTCTGCCAAAATTTTTGTAGAATTCATAATTGCTAATTATGGACTTTAGTTTATGTTACCACTGACGGAGGTTATTCAATGGAGAATCAATTGGTCCGTCACATCATACCTCGGAATAGATGGGGATACTTTTTCCGGATTCCGTCCTCTCTTTCCCACGTCACCTCCTTGAGGGAGTGATTCTTTCATAAAACTTTCACGAGAGGAATCGTCTTGGAGTGCAAAATTTGGTCCTTCCGGTCTAAGATCTCCATCGGTTCCTCTACATAAGCTAAGTCCTCATCGATAGCCAATGGACCATAATCAACCACATGGGATGGATCATACACGTACTTCCTCAATATGGAAACATGGAAGACGTTGTGCACCTCGGCCAAAATCGGTGGCAAAGCTAGACGGTACGCCACTTCGCCAACTCACTTAAGAATCTCAAACGGTCCAATGAAATGCGCCTTGAGCTTCCCCTTTATGCCAAATTTGGAAATCTCCTTCCACGACGAGACCTTAAGGAAGGCAAAATCTCTAACCTCGAATCTGAGCTCGGATCTCCTTTGATCAGCATAATTTTTCTGTCGGCTCTGGGTGACTTTTAACTTTTTCACAACCACCACTATCTTTTCCAACGTCTCCTGAATAACATCCGGGCCCAACAACCTCCTATCCCCGGTCTCCTCCCAATGAATGGGAGATCGACACTTCCTACCACAAAGTGCCTCGAAGGGAGCCATTCTGATACTCGCTTGGAAACTGTTGTTATAAGCGAACTCGGCCAATGCTAGAAAATCATCCCAATTTCCATGGAATTCCAATACCGAAGCCCGAAGCATATCCTCTAGTATCTGGATCGTCCACTTAAACTGTCCATCCGTCTAAGGATGATACGCCGTACTAAACTTTAGGTTCGTCTCTAACTCCCGATGCAAGCTCTCCCAAAATTTTGAGACGAATTGTGGAACACGATCGGACACAATCGACGCCAACACACCATGCAATCTCACGATCTCGTTGATGTACAACTGTGCTAGACGATCGCGGGAGTACGTAGTCCGAATGGCTATAAAATGAGCTGATTTTGTCAACCGGTCAACAATGACCCAGATCGCATCATGATTCCTCGAAGTCATAGGAAATCTTGACACGAAGTCCATCGAGATGTTCTCCCACATTCAGTTGGGGATGGGTAGGGGATGTAATAATCCAGAAGGCTTTCTCCTCTCAGCCTTCAGCTGCTGACAAACGAGACATCAATTAACGAAAGCCATGATCTCTCTCCGCATGTTTCTCCACCAGAATATTTTCCTCAAATTTTGATATATCTTTTTTATACCGAGGTGAATCATGTACCGAGTCCTGTGTGCCTCCTTCATTATTTCTTCTTTCAGTTTCTTAAAATCTGGTACACATAGCCGCTCTCGAAATCTCAAAACTCCATCGGCACGCACATTAAAATCAATTCGAAAGTCTCTACTGAGGTCCCCCACAATATCCATTAGAAATAGGTCACTCACCTGCCCATCCTTGATCCTCTAAAGGATCTCGGGTTGTACCTGCAAAAAGGATAACATCATCCGGTTACCCTTAGCGTAGCACTGGATATGGCAAGACTTCAAACAATCTAGCAACTTTATCTACTTAATCTGCATGGTCGCCACCAAACAGGTTCGGCGACTCAAGAAATCCGCAACCACATTCGCTTTTTTCGGTCGATACGGAATCTCACAATCATAATCCTTTAGAAATTCAATCCATCGTCGCTGCCTCATATTTAGCTCCTTCTGCGAGAACAAATACTTGAGGCTCTTGTGGTCGGAGTACACCAGAAATTTCTCGCCATAAAGATAGTGCCTCCAGATTTTCAAAGCAAAAACCACCGCGGCTAACTCTAAGTCATGGGTCGGATTTTTTTCTCATGAGTTTTCAACTGTTGAGACTCATAAGCCACTACTTTTTCCCCTTGTATAAGAACACATCCGAGTCCCACTTTAGATGCATCGCAATACACCTCGAACACACCGGAATTATCAAGAAGAGTTAGAATTGGGGCTGTTGTCAACCGATCCTTCAGCTCTTGGAAGCTTTTGTCACACTCATCGGTCCAGGTGAAACTTATCTCCTTCTTTGTCAGACGAGTGAGGGGCAATGCTATCAGAGAAAAATTCTTCACAAAACGATGATAATAGCTAGCCATCCCCAAAAAGCTTCGAACTTTAAACACGGTCGTTGGCCGACTCCAATTGACCACCGCTTTAATTTTCTGCAAGTCCACTGAGATGCCTCCATGAGAAATTACATGGCCTAAGAACATGACCCTGTCAAGCCAAAACTCACACTTCTTCAACTTCGTGAATAACTGATATTCCCCAAGAGTTTGCAGCACAATTCTCAGGTGCTCTTCATGCTCGGCACGATCCTTGGAGTAAATCAAAATATCATCAATGAAGACCACAACAAACTTATCCAAGAATGGCTAGAAGACCCGGTTCATCAGGTTCATAAACACGGCTGGAGCATTAGTCAACCCGAACGGCATCACCAAAAATTCATAGTAACCATACCTCGTTCGGAAAGTCGTCTTTGCAATATCCTCCTGCTTAATACGAAGCTAATGATATCCCGACTGAAGGTTAATCTTGGAATACACTAAGGATCCCTGCAACTGGTCAAAGAGATCATCGATCTGCGACACAGGATATTTGTTCTTGATTGTAATTTTATTCAACTCACAGTAATCTATACATAACCTCAAGGCCCCATCCTTCTTCTTGACGAATAGGACCGGAGCACCTCACGACGATATATAGGGTCTAATGAAACCCGTATTAAGCAAGTCCTGCAGCTGCTATTTTAACTCCTTTAACTCAACAGGAGCCATGCGGTAGGAGGCTTTCGATATGGGTGCCGATCCCAGCACGAGATCAATCCCAAATTCAATCTCATGATGTGGTGGTAGGACAGATAACTTGTCGGGAAATACGTCCTCGAATTCACACACCACTGGAATGTCTTTTACGGACAAATCCGGACTTTCTACCACACTAACATAAGCCAAAAAGGCCTCACACACGCTATTCAATAAATAGAGAACTTGTAGAGCAGAAATAAAACTAGACGGCTCCACTCTCCGAACTCCTTGAATATGGAAGGGTTCACAATCCGGAATAGCAAAGTCCACACTTTTGTGGAAATAATTAATAGTGGCGTAATACTTAGACAGCCAATTCATATCCAAGATAACATCAAAATCAGGCATATCTAGGAGAATCAAATCAACGGCCAAAAGAAGTCCCTTTACCTCCACAATACACCCCGGATTGGACACATCGGTCACAATGGAGGACCCCGTGGGCGTGGATACAACCAAAGAAAAATCAAGGGTTATGGGGGAGGGTGCAATACAACAAGCTAGCTGAGGGGAAATAAAGGAGTGCGTGGACCCAGAGTCAAAAAGTACTGAGCAAGAAATACCACAAACTGCAAGTATACTTTTCACCATCTCATCTAATGCTCTGGCCACGCTAGCAGTTACCGCAAAAGCTTTACCTTGCACAGCTGGCTTCGGTGCTCTAAACCTTGATGCCTGATGTGAGATCCCGAAATCAAAAAGGCTTAAAATCGGAATAAAATATTGCTACTTAAAATTGGAGTAGCCTTGCACCACTAGAAGGTCGAACCATTTCATGGAAGTGCAAGAGGCCGAAGTGAATAATAAGAGAAATTTGACTGAATTTGAAGAGTTGACCGGATTTGAAGAGTTGGCCGGATTTGAAGAGTTAACCGGATTTGAATAAAGGTTGATCGGATCTGAATAGGGTTGATCGAAACTTACATTAAGTTGACCGGCGTTATAGAATGTTGACCGGCGTTGACCGAAAGATTTACCAAAAAGTTAAACGGCAACTAAAGCCAAAAGCCAACTTTATTATTTAGTTAGAATCCAACTAGGCCTTGACTAAATAGGGTAAGTAAACTATCTCATTACAATCTGAGGAGAAGTACTCGGATAAGTAAACTAACCTACTTACTTCCATCTACCCTCTGAAAAGAAGTACCGAACAAGCGACTTACCCCCACTTACTCCACCTAACCTCTCTTCTATATATACCCAGCTTCAGTTAGAGTATCATGTGCAAATGCAAGCAGAAGGAAGGGAGTGAAGGAGAAAGCTTCAAGACAGTAATATTAGGCAATCAACTCTCAGGCAAGTTACTTCGGACGTTAACCTTTTTAAGTTCTGATTTGTATCTATTTTTAAAGTTCATGCCTTAAGAATATTTTAACTCCAGAATGTTGCAAGCACACTTCGGACGTTACTCTTTTAAGTTTGTTTTTAGGACTGCCACAAGTGTACTCACCTTTTTAAGTTTATATTTTTGATGCAAGTATAACGAATGATGTTCAGTTATTTCATGATGTTCGCACGCATGAAATTTAATTATTACATTATTTAAATGATGACCAGTCATTTAATTATGAAAAAAGTATACCGACTTTGTAAAGTAACGTATAACCTCTTTGATTTGAAACCGGCCCTAAAGAATAATTGAAATCGGCCTTGCATTGTAATTTGAACCAGACATTTGCTCTTTGATCTTGAAATCGGCCTTAATCAAAATCGGCATGCATAATGTGAACTCGACTTTTGATAAAATTGAGACCAACCTCCACCATAAGCCTAAATCAAGTTTGGCCCTCCCCAAAGAATGAAAGAAGTTTGGCTTTCCCCTAAATCAAGTTCGGCCCTCCCCAAAGAATGAAAGAAGTCCGGCTTTCCCCTAAATCAAGTTTGGCCCTCCCCAAAGAATGAAAGAAGTCTGGCTTTCCCCTTCATCAACTTCGGCTCTCCCCAAAGAATGAAAGAAGTCTGGCTTTCCCCTAAATCAAGTCCGACGCTCCTCTTTTGCATGATAAAATCAAGTCCGGCCCTCCCCTTTGCATGATGAATCAAGTCCGGTTTTGCATGATGAATCAAGACCCCCTTTGCATGATGAATCAAGTCCGGCCCTCCCCCTTTTGCATGATGAAATCAGTTCGGCCATATGTGCCTTGTATTTGGAACCGGCCTCATGGAGAAACCCAAATCGGCCTTAACACGAAATCTAAACCAGCCTTGTGAGAAGAAAATCCAAACCGGTCTCTTGGTGAGATGAAAATCTGAACCTATCTTCACCACATGAAATTACAACCGGCCAATTTTATATTATGAAAATGAAATCGGCTCCTTTGATGTGAAAAGAGCTCCGGCCCTTCCTTGATGAAAATCTAAACCGGCCACTTTAAGCATGAAAATCTAAACCGGCCACTTTAAGCATGAAATCTAAACTGGCTTTCCTTTGTAAGAAAATGAAACCGGCCTTCCTGTGTAAGAAAATGTAATCGGCCTTGTATCGTATTTTGAAACTGACTTAAAGTATATAATTTTTGAACTAAGTTCTGTGATTTGAAACCGGCTTGAAGTATATGATTTTTGAACCGGCTTTAAGATATCTGTACACAATCTCTGAAGGATTCCGACTGATACTGAGAATGGCTTTCAGTAAATGATAAGAAGAAAATATTTCTATTATTGTGGACCCAGGACTGATTTGCAGTCAGGTTAGGTTCTCCGATATGCCTTAGAATATGATGGTGGTAATCAAGAATAACTCTATCCATGGAGTTATATATGATCTGTCCCTCCTCAGGGCGTTATAATAGGAGGGTAGCTTCTGTTCTGTTCTAGTCGGCGCCCCCTTGGATTGGGGAAGGATCTCGTGAGGTGGGATCATCTATTCTATTCTGTCTATTGCCGTTGATTGTGGAGAGATGTACACAATCTATCATCGATTATTCGCCCCTCCGTTAGTAGGGTCTACTAGTATGGTCCTTTACTGATAGAGATGAGATTTCCGTAAAATATGGAGGTAAGACCGACTTCTACTTTCTGAAATATGAGTACAATGATTTCTGATTTTCGAAGTTTGATCATTTCCATTTGACGTTTGTATCATGATTCTACTTCTTTATGACATTTATTTCTTCATGTTCAATGGTATCTGTTTTATTAAGTTCTGTTCTGTATATATATTTTACTGCATACCTGTACGTACCTTGTTGGGCCTCGGCTCACTGTTTTATTATTTTTTCCTCTCCAGAGAAGACTGTAGAGTTGTGCCTAACGAGAAAGACTAGAACTCAATCTAAAGGATTCCTGAAGATTTAAAGTACTTTTGGAGTTGTCACGAAGGAAGTAGTCCTGGTAGAATATATATATACGAATTTGTAATTGGACCATTATAACTATGTATGCATGAATGAGCTTTTGGGTATGAATATGAATGCTTTGGCAGATTTTTAGATCGACTTCCACTACTTATTTTTATAGATATCTTATATGGGTCCTAGATGGTATCTGTGATCCTGTGTTTGTGTGTTATGATTGTTGTATGCATGTTCTGAGTTACGGTACAGGCTCTTTATTTCTGTCTTGACTGACGGAATCACTTTGAGGAAAAAAAATATATCCGTTCCGTCACACCTGAGGGCACTCTCTTGCTCTATGCCCCACTTGGCCACAAGTGAAGCAAGCACCCATCAACCTGGGACACGGTCTACCCTCATACATTCTTCCACAGTGCTGACATGAATCCACCGAAGTCTGGGAAGACGATAAAATCTAGCCACTCCTCCGACCACTCTGTCCAGAAATCGGCTGCCTCGGCTTTTTGTACAATCTCCCCGAACAAGTCCCGATGCTGGCACTTGTCTCACTTTTATTAGCCGATCTCTTTTTCAAAAATTCTTCTTTTGCATGCTCTTACTCATAAATCAAGGCCCGATTGAGTACATTAGCATAGGTGGCCAATTTAAGGATCGCCAGCTGCTTTCGAATGTCATCCCGCAAGCCCATTAAGAACTTCCTAGTCCTCCTTTCTTCATCTTCAACCATATAGGGAGCAAACCATGACAACTCTGAAAACTTGGCGTCGTACTCCGCCACCGTCCGGTTCTCTTGCCTAAGCTTAAGAAATTCCTCCTCTTTCTGAACATGGAGGCTAGATTGAAATTACTTCTCTAGAAATGCATCCTCAAACGTCTTCCAGGTAATCTCAGCCTCCGGTACCCCCAATGCTCTTTTCCTCATCTGCCACCAATGGTGAGCCTCACCCTCCAACTGGTAAGACGTGAACAGCACCCGATCCTCCGCTGGGTATCGGATCACGGCAAATACCCTCTTAAGGCTCTCCAACTACGAATCTGCCTTAAGTGGGTCAAGCTCTCCCATAAATGCTGGCACTTGCTCCTGAACGAAGCGATCATAAGCAGATGGCTCCGGATTAGCAGGAGCTTGAACAGGGGCCGGAACGAGAACAGGGGCCAGATGTCTTGCTCCATATTCTCAATGATGTTTGTAAGACGCCCCAACAAATTCAAATACTCAGCCTCTCGATCTTGGGGTGGCTCATCCCTTTGCGATCCTTGAAGTCTAGGCGACATCGTCAACTTTAGAAATCACAACTAAAAGGAAACAACAAAGGTTGAGCGAAAGGTTTAACCGTCCCAATGACATTACCAAATACGATGATACTCATGCAATTAAAGAGAACATTCGAAATGGGGGTGCTTAATTACTCTAACTTTTCTACGTTCACTCATTCGACCTTAACCCACACTATCCTAATTTCCACATAAATTCAGATTCATCATAAGGCTTCCCTTCTCTGATACCAACTGTGACGGATTGGGTTATTTTCCTTAAATAACCTCCGTCAAGGATGAAATAAACTAGAATTCTTAATTAAATTTATTAATTTCTGTAGAAAATTAGGTAGAGTTCCGTTTGTAAATTGAGTATTTTCCAAAATATAAACACCTGCAAAACAGCCCTGCATAATAATCTACAACCATCCACAAAACTACAAGTCTTATTGTTCAACACACTACACAGGATCTAATCGCCGCATCAACCGAGATGACGCCGACATCATAAATCCAGTATAATGCCGGTGGGAAGGATGCCAGTTAGGAACCTTGATCATAACCACAATGAAAAGGACCTGTGGAAGCATAAAAATCACAATATATAGCGAAACTAATTCATCATTCATCCATGCCAAACATCATATATCATCTCAAACATGTTTTACACAGTTTACAAAATATGGCAAAAATTCCTGTTCCATACACAAAAACAGCTAAGTCTTGTGCCCTGCGTGCAATATCAGCTGCCTATCGCACTTCTATGATCTACTATGTCTCGTCGGACATCAGTGTATTCTCATCTGAAAGATATATAGTAAGGGTGAGTGTACAACCTAACAAATAAAATCATACATCACTAACTACAATAATATACAGGAAAGATAGTAATTGGGTAGGGAAAATCATATAACTTGGATAAAGAAAGCATGTGAGGAAAGGGAGCATCGGGAATCATTTAGATCACATGTTTGTTTTGGTTACATTCATTCACTTTCATTACTTTCATCAATCTTTACGGACCCGGGCTAGTAGATCGTACTAATCAACGATATGAGAGGACGAGGAAAGGAATGTGTCTGCCACACATTCTAAAACCGGCTATATTTTAGGTCTGTAGCACTCAACCATCAGCTATATTTTAGGTCACAGCACTCGACCATCGGCTACATTTTTTATTTACAGCACTCGACCATCAGCTACATTTTAGGCCTGCAACACTCGGCCATCTCAATCGTTCCATATCTCCCGGGGACTAGGGCAGTCATCGTTCTTTCACAATAGCATCCTAAAGCATACCCTATACATCACCCGCCCCTAGGAGCGGTCGGAATATTCCTTGGGTTCCCACCGTGATGTCCATGGTAAGCTAGAGGATACTACCCCTATGATCTGCGGTCCTAGTTTCAAGATTAATCTTAGTTCTTGAAGGGGAATCCATCGTTGCCATATACATTCTCAAACCGGGAAGTCACATTCACATCACAAGACTCCAACTGGAGACCAGATTCATCACTTACACTTTGTGGATTCCCTTCCATTTACTCGTTCGGTTCATTTCTTTCATTTGGAGCTTAGATCTTTCAACTAATAAGTTTAACTCGTAAGAGAGTTTGATTATACTTACCTCCGTGGGTCAAACATCACCTTAGAAGCCCTTGGGACGCATTCCCTTGCTCTCAGTGCATAATTACACATTTTAGAGCTTACAATTTGACAAAACATTAGTCATAAGTTCCATCACAATTGAAGAGAGCTAAAGCATGTACACTTACCTTCCAGTTTCGGATGAACATTATTAGGCCACTTTTAGAAGCCTCGGATGCCACGAACGGGTCAGATTTTGCGGAATCGGTCGTTCGGTCAACACATACTTACTTTTGGGATGTGGGGATCCATATTCTAGATTTATTTCAACATTTTATGAAGGTAAAAATATGTAATTTCCCCCTTAGGTCTCAGGTGAACAGTGTTAGCACCCATTTAGAGGGCCCAGACACCGCGAATAGGTCGAGACGTGCGGAATCTATCGCGTGGCCGACATATATACACATTTGGGACGTCGGGATTCACATTTTGGGGTCAATTTAACGAAACGAGGTCCAAAAATGGAAAACCCCCAATTTTCGGTAGAGTATTTTGTATATTTTGAGATAAAATTGTATATCGATATATGTGTGTGATGATGATATATATTATAGTTTAGTTTTTGCAGTGTTGATGGATGTAAATGTTTCTACAAGTTATTATGATTTATTTTGATACCTGGTGGCATCTTGTCTGAATCAACATTATACTCGGAGTTATCACATTAGTATCCCGTAGTTATTGTGGCTTTTGGATCCTGTATTGCGATGTTGTGGCCATATTATGTATGATGTATAGGATTTTTGCAAGTTTTGTTTTTATTTGGTGGCCATTTTTCTATCGAAACTCTACTAGATTTTAGTTAAAAAAATATGGTCCATCACAGTTGGTATCAGAGAAAAAGATGCCTTAGGTATGATTTAAATCTTATGCCAAAGTTAGGTCAGAGTAAGATAGATTGAATTAGTAGATGAAGGTGTAGGATGATTAAGATTGATCGGATAGTTCTAGTTGTCCTAATTTGTACGACTTGGGCTAGAACTAAGTTAGGAATTAACGGGTAAGTTTGGTTGTCTAACTTACACTATTCTAGTTAGTGTCTAAGTTATGAACTAACCCTTATTATTCTTATTCCATAAAGAATATCCGTAGCCAATCGTGTCGTTTAGGCAAAGGTCTACTCGTGCTGGTGGTCGACCACGAGGTCGAGAGGAGGAGTTATAAGGAGGCGCCATGAGGTTTAAATTTGATTCTTGCCGATTTAGTGTTTGAGTTTATTGGCGTCGATTCGAGGCTTAGGTTAATCGATTTTAGTTCAAAGTTTACGTTTGATTAGTTCTAAGTTGAGATTCTCAGACTAGTAATTTGTTAAGAATGATGCTTGAATAACATGGCAAGTTTGACGGATAAGGTGGGATTGATGGCTCAAGGTTTGTATAACTTAGAGTCAATTCTAGTGTAGCGAATCCAATGATATCGATTTATAATTGATTTAGTAATGATTGAATGCCTAAACTTTTGGGTAGCATGGATTCTATAGAGGTTGAAATATGGATCCTTAGAATTAAGATGGCGTTGATGGTGATCCAATGTTCGGAAGAAGATAAGGTAATGTTTTCCCATAAAAGATAGAAGAGGAAGTCGACCTTGGGTGGTTGACGTGGAAATAGTCAAGGGTCTCAAGGATAAAGAGATATATCATAGGACATGTTTGTGGATGTCCTATGGATAAATATTTTAGTTTGATGGGATTTTTGGGAGCATATTCCAAGTGTGGATAATTCGATCACACAATTAGGGATTGTCCTTACTCCACTGGTCAGACAGGGAAGGAGTCTAGTGCATTGGATCAAGGTTCCATCGTAATGGCACAAGTATAGAGGTGTCGTCTACCGTGGTGGAAGGTAAGACTCCTGGATCTTAACATTTTAGTATGTGTGTTATTTTGAGAATCAGAATCTATATTTTCATTTGTGTTTCCTAAATTTATTCATTTATTTACGGATCATAGGCTTATGCTAGTTATATCAATATCTATAATATTTTCTTGGGTCTGTAGATATGATTAGTTGGGTTAATTTGATTTCAATTATAGTATCAAGCTTTGGTATGATATTGAGGATGATTTGGTTGATGAGTTACCATGCTAACATGAATTGCAGCAATAGGATATGATACTTGCAATCAAATTGTGAAATTTTGAATATGAGGCACAGTTAATCAAGTGACGATGAAATTAGTATCATTTTACCTGCGAGTCGTTAATGAGCATATGTGCCAAGTTTAGTTAGCATATGAGACCACCCCTCGAAGTCATCTTGTGGTTATTAAGGAGTTTGGCCGTGTAAATCTTTGAGGATGTTCCTTGGAGGAAAATATCAGGTTGATTTGTCTTCTGATCGATAATTCGAGGTTGTATTGGAGTCAACACAGACTTTTAATGATTCCGTATGGTATCGAAGGAGTATCGGTTAGGTGCCACTATGGGATACCTTAGAGCCTTTGGGTTGAAAGATGAACTGATGAGGTTACATGTGGATGATTAAAAATTTGGTTACCCGAGATATGAGTAGTTGATATGCTGGTAGTTGAAAATAAATAGGTAAACTGATTGATCTATTACAAGGGCTGATCTTTCCCAAGGTTAATTGTATCCATAGTGCTATCAATTATGGATAATCAAGAATTATATCTACGGTAGCTGTGATGGAGCGGGTTATTTTTCTTAAATAAACTCTATCAAGGATAAAATAAACTAGAATTCTTAATTAAATTTATTAATTTCTGTAGAAAATTGGGTAGAGTTATTGTTTGTAAATTGAGCATTTGCCAAAATACAAACACCTGCGAAACAGCCCTGCACGACAATCTACAACCATCCACAAAACTACAAGTCTTATTATTCAACACGCTACACAGGATCTAATTGCCGCATTAACACCTCTATCAAGGAGTCTAGTGCATTGGATCAAGGTTCCATCGTAATGGCACAAGTATAGAAGTGTCGTCTACCGTGGTGGAAGGTAAGACTCCTGGATCTTAACATTTCAGTATGTGTGTTATTTTGAGAATCAGAATCTATATTTTCATTTATGTTTTCTAAATTTATTCGTTTATTTAAGAATCGTAGGCTTGTGCTAATTGTATCAATATCTATAATATTTTCTTGGGTCTGTAGATATGATCAGTTGGGTTGATTTGATTTTAATTATAGTATAAAGCTTTGGTATGATATTGAGGATGATTTGGTTGATGAGTCATCATGCTAGCATGAATTACGGCAATAGAATATGATACTTGCAATCAAATTGTGAAATTTTGAATATGAGGCACATTAATCAAGCGACGATGAAATTAGTATCGTTTTACCTGCGAGTCATTAATGAGCATATGTGCCAAGTTTAGTTAGCATATGAGACCACCCCTCGAAGTCATCTTGTGGTTATTAGGGAGTTTGGCCATATAAATCTTTGAGGATATTCCTTGGAGGAAAAGATCAGGTTGAGTTATCTTTTGATCGATAATTCGAGGTTGTATTGGAATCAACACTGACTTTTAATGATTCCATATAGAATCGAAGGAGCATCGGTTAGGTGCAACTACGAGATACCTTAGAGCCTTTGGGTAGAAAGATGAACTGATGAGGTTACATGTGGATGATTAAAAATTTGATTATCCGAGATATGAGTAGTTAATATGCTGGTAGTTGAAAATAAATAGGTAAACTAATTGATCTATTGCAAGGGACGATCTTTCCCAATGTTAATCGTATCCATAGTGCTATCAATTATGGATAATCAAGAATTATATCTACGGTAGCTGTGATGGACCGGGTTATTTTTCTTAAATAACCTCCATCAAAGATAAAATAAACTAGAATTCTTAATTAAATTTATTAATTTCTGTAGAAAATTGGGTAGAGTTCTGTTTGTAAATCGAGCATTTGCCAAAATACAAACACCTGCGAAACAACCCTGCACGACAATCTACAACCATCCACAAAACTATAAGTCTTATTGTTCAACACACTACACAGGATCTAATCGCCGCATTAACCGAGACGGCGCCAATATCATAACTCCAATACAATGCCGGTGGGGAAGGATGCCAACGAGGAACCTCAATCATAACCACAATGAGAAGGACCTGTGGAAGCATAAAAACCACAATATACAGCGGAACTAATTCATCATTCTTCCATGCCAAACATCATGTATCATCTCATACATGTTTTATACAGTTTACTAAATATGGCCAAAATTCCTGTTCTATAGACAAAAGTAGCTAAGTCCTATGCCCTACGTGCAATATCAACTCCCTATCGTACTTCTATGATCTACTCTGTCTCGTCGGGTATCAATATGTTCTCATTTGAAAGATATATAGTAAGGGTGAGCGTACAGTCCAGTAAAAAAATCATACATCACTAACTACAGCAATATATAGGAAAGACAGTAACTGGGTAGGAAGAATCATATAACTTGGATAAAGAAAGCATGTGAGGAGAGGGAGCATCGAAAATCATTTAGTTCACATGTTTGTTTTAGTTACATTCATTCACTTTCATTAGTTTTATCAATCTTTGCGGACCCGGACTAGTAGGTCGTACTAACCAACGATGTGAAAGGACAAGAAAAGGAATGTGTCTGCCACACATTCTAAGACCGGCAACATTTTAGGTATGCAGTACTCGGCCATCGGCCACATTTTAGGTCTGTAGCACTTGACCATCGGCTATATTTTAGGTTTGCAACACTCGACCATCAGCTACATTTTAGGCTTGCAGCATTCGGCCATCTTAATCACCCCATATCCCCCGGGGACCAGGGTAGTTCTCGTTCTTTCACAATAGCATCCCAAAGCGTACCCTGCACATCACCCGCTCCCAGGAGCAGCCGAAGTATTCCTTGGGTTCCCACCTGATGTCCATGGTAAGCTAGAGGATACTACCCATATGATCTGCGGTCCTAGTTTCAAGATTAGTCTTAGTTCTTGAAGAGGAATCCATCGTTGCCATATACATTCTCAAACCGGGAAGTCACATTCGCATCACAAGTCTCCAACTGGAGACTAGATCCATCACTTACACTTTGTAGATTCCGTTCGAATTACTCGTTCGGTTCATTTCTTTCATTTGGAGTTTAGATCTTTCAACTAATAAATTTAACTCGTAAGAGAGTTTGATACTTACCTCTGTGGGTCAAACATCACCTTAGAAGCCCTTGGGACGCATCCCCTTGCTCCCGGTGCACAATTACACATTTTAGAACTTACAATTTGACATAATATTAGTCATAAGTTCCATCACAATTGACGAGAGCTAAAGCATGTACACTTACCTTCTAATTTCGGATGAACATTGCTAGGCCACTTTTAGAGGGCTCGGACGCCAAGAACGGGTTAGATTTTACGGAATCGGCCGTCTGGTCAATATCTACTTTTGGGATGCAGGGATCCATATTCTAGAGTCATTTCAACATTTTATGAAGGTAAAAACATGTAATTTTCCCCTTAGGTCTCGGGTGAACAGTGTTAGTACCCATTTAGAGGGCCCAGATACCGCGAACGGGTCGAGACGTGCAAAATCAATCGCGTGGCCGACGTATATACACATTTGGGACGTGAGGATTCACATTTTGGGGTCAATTTAACGAAACGAGGTGTGAAAACGGAAAACTCCCAATTTCCCATGGGTTAGGATTTGACGATACTCCACCGGTCAGATCGGTAAGTAAATCGGACAATAAATTACATAATTCTTTGTCTCAAGTCACGGGTATTACATTTTACATGGTTCGGGTGAGTATCAAGATGAAAATATCCGAAAACAACAGAAAAATATCGAAAGAGGAAAGTTAGTGAGTATGAGAACACTTGCCTTGACGTGTGCTATCACTTTCGCAACTGGCACCCGGGCGGATTCAGACTCTACGGCTCGATCTCCTCCTTTCTCTCTCTAAAATCAGCGCTCTTTCTCTCTCCCCTTTCCAAAAACCCTATGGAAAATAAAAAAGTCGAAGAAACGCGAAGCAAGTCGCGTTTTTATACCATTCGGGGCGCTCAAGCGGCGGGTGAGCGAACGGCGAGCGCGGCCTCGCTGTCAGCCCGCACTCGAGCGCGCACAGGCGCTCAGTGGACGAGGGAGCTACTGGATTTTACTGCTCGAGCGCCTCTCGAGTGCTCAGTGGGCGGGGGAGCTACTGGATTTTACCGCTCGAGATCCGCTCGGGCACGCAACAGGCGCGGTCTGCTGCTTGCGCCTCTGCTTTTTGCGCTCGAGCCTGCGCTCGAGCGCACAACAAGTGCAGGCTGCTAGCAGCATTTTAGTAATTAACAACCCGATTTTCCTTCTGATACGTATACTCATACATTCAACAAGTCTAGTATTAATTATTATTACGTTGATTTTCTAGTATTTAATATATTTTTAGACCCAAAACCTCACAGTAGCTTTCAGAATTAGGTTATAACCATTACAAGTTTTGATAATGCCATTGGGTTCGTAGGTTCATTGGCATTTTGTGAATTTTTATGGATTGGATCTTCCAGCCATATTTACGTCCGTTTTGCGATGGTATCACCAATAAATTGATAGAATTATGGGAGATTTATGAACTCTATAAGAAGACTGTGTCATGGATTAGGAAGACTGTTAGCCATGTGTACAATCGAGAAAAAAATGTGAGGTTGGTAGGAGGAAATATTACGTTGGGCATGTGGCTTCTTCAGTAGCATAATTTTAGGTTTGTAGGACTTTGAAGCAGTGGCTAATTGGGAAGACTGATTAATGTCACGAAGGTGTATGGTCGTCTTGGGTCTAACTAAATTTGATAAGTTATTCGATAAGTATTCCTCAAGGATTACAGCGCCCGTGAGGCGGTTGGCATAGAAGCAATTAGTATTCATCGGAATGGGATATGTGAGGGTAGTCTTTGAGGAATTAAGGTTAAATTGTTCACCATATCGCCAGATTGACCCTTGATGGGTCTAGTGAGTTATACTAGAATGTGTTTCCTTTGACAAAACTCTAAGATTATGTTTCCCTGTGACTTGTATGGGTGGTCGGTGGAAAGCATAGATTTGAATTACTCTATCCATAGTTTGGAATTAGCCATTGGGTCCTTACTTTGAGGATTTATAGGTATTGCTTATGGAGATAGTTAATGCCTAATGATTTTTAAGATTTGAGGAGATGTGTCATAAAGAAGGAATAATCATGCGACCCTGCAAACGGGTAAATCTACTTGAGGATCGGAATGTGAAACTTTGGTGTCCTTCAAAAAACGCAAATATTATTGCTGATAATTGGATGTCATGAATCTTTAGATAGAGTATGTCTTGATGCTCCTTAGGAGATGTTGTAGGGTGAATCTCGAATAGCTCCCGATATCTGAGCAAATGGGATGCTTTGCTTTTGGTTTTGGAAGGAAGAGTTGTTTCCGTAGTATTGAGATTATGGAATTGTGGTTTGAGAAACCGTCGTGGATTTTGTTTCGGGGTTGTTAGGATTGCATGTATTATGGGTACCATTTGAAAAATTGTAGATTGGTTGATAAGGACGACCCATTTATTGTGAAATTGGACGATACGCTCAGGTTGAATAAACTGATTTATCAGCATACCAACAAGATGATAAGTTGCTAAAAATTTAAATTTTGAGATTTTGGTGGTAACTTGAGGTTGTACCGAAATTTTTGGGTAATTATTTCAATTGTATTTCCTAAGTTAATTGTAATTTGAGGATTTTGGACCTTGCCTTAGTGGTGTTGATACCTTTGGGATTTTCCTTTTATTTATAGCTACCATGTAATCTTGGTGTCTGATATGAATCAATGGATGAGAGTTATAAGTGGATTTGCTGCTCAAATAAGCAATTAATTAGAGTAGCACAGCAAAAGCATGTGGGCCCATGGCTTAGAGATTTTAAAATAAGATTGAGGTTCCATGTGAGCGATTGTTTTCGAAGCTTTGATGAATCGAAATAAGAATCTGGTTGTCTATCTAAGATTTGTATTAAGATTGAAAGGTAGTTAATGAATTTAGTTTGCCTTCGAATTGGAGGGACTATCATAAAATTTTTCACGTATCATTGATCTTGGAAGTAAGTTTGTGATCAGGTTAAACCGTTGTGGGAGATTAAGAATTTGTTTTGTAGTAAGGTCTCAATCTCGATCTTGGATAGAAAATATTAGATGTTGAAAATTAGGATAATTCAAATAGTTGAGGTTTTCTAGCAAAAATCATCTTATTAAGGAGATATCTTGGGAACGCAAGACAGAAATTTGGGAGGATTACCCCCGATTATAAAATTTTGAGGTTCGTTAAATTTCGATAATGAAATTTTTATTAGTGGAAGAGAATGTAATATACCAAACTTTTTCACTCGATTTAATTGGGATTATTTATTATTTTGGATAATTTAGATGTGACAAAAATTAATTAAATATTATAAAATTTTGAAGGATATTTGGATTAGTTGGGCTCGCACCTGAAGTGTGATTGTGCTATCACTCGAGTATTGATTTAGGTTTTAGAATAAAAGAAAAGGAATA
>JAODPA010113610.1:0-19163 GCA_025585075.1 Nepenthes mirabilis
TAGAGGAGATCGGTGGCAGTTCTCTGTGGTTGGTGAGAAGCCATCAAAATGACCGACGGTGTTGTTGGCAGCGACCGCAACGGTAGGCTGAGGAGAATCAGCAGCGGTCAACGGCGACTAGTGGTGGCCGGGTCGACGGCGGTGGGTTGAAGCCGTGAACAGGAGCTGTGTGGTGAGAGAGAAAACTCGTGCTACGCGAGTTGAATAGAATGTATGACAAATTTGGGTTAATAAAAATATTGTGTGAAAATTTTTATTCCACATTGAATAAGGAGGGAATATAATTTCTATTCCCTCCAACTAAATATAGGGTTAATGATGAACAAAAAAATAAAACAAATTAAGTATAATATGACTTAAAAATTGGACAAATACAAGAGGAGAATTATACAAGAAAATCCTTCAAAATGGTAGGGAAAAACGCCGAATTTGAAAATCTTTCACTATGACAATAATAGATATATTATATAATATCTTCCATTCAAATAGTGAAATATGTCAATTATACAAGTGAGATAAAATTCATATTTTATTACTTTCCTTGTTTGCAGAGTTGTTCTTATATGTGTTTTCCTCCTTGGTGTATGTATGCCCTCTCTATATATTAGATTTCAACATTTTGAATCCTGGAACATTAAGCATGCCCAAAGTTGTAGCCCTTCTTTTATAGAGAAAATTGTGCATGTTAATTTGGGGGCAATATTTAATGCACTGCGGCGCATATTTAAGGAAAAGTCAGTGCCCGCAATGATCCTTTCTAGAAAGGGGTAGACACTAAATTATATATTTTTAGAACTTTTTTCAATCACATTTAACTTATTTATAAGGAAACTGCAGTTTGGTCCACATGATCATATCTTATACTTTTGCCTTTTTCAATCCTACAGTCCAAAACATGACACTGCAAATATTTTGGCAACTCAGTAACTCGAATTGTCGGGATTGGCAGCCATATGTCTTGAATTTCTTAACCACATATTCCAATTATTTTCCTCAGTCCAACGAAAATATATTTAGGTACTTTCTTTCATTCCCATCAAAGTAAAAAATGATGTGAAACACACATTGGAGAGAGCTACAGTAACATTTCGCCCCTCACAATGATGTAGGGAATCAATTATTCCTACCAACTTCTTGCAAACTCCTACCTTGGCTTTTAGCAAAGGCTCCGTTAACATATCCACACCACTTTAGAATGACGTACATCATTTTTAATTAATTTTTCTTATTTTTTCAAGATTCTTATATTTAGTGATATGTAATGTTAATGCACTTTATTTGATGAAAAAAATGTGAATTTTGAGTGAGGCCTATTATGACTTTGATGAATTTCGAGCGAGACCTATTGTGACTTGACCATCACAATTCATCATAAACATTTCTTACTTTTGGCCCATTTATGACAAAATTGTTGTTATTCACAAGAGTTCCATGGGCTCATTCATAATGGCGACATTATCAACTTTTGTAGTAGATAAAGTTATATATTTTTGTAATTTAGATTGTCATGATATAACATTCCTAAAAATTCATCATGTAATCCAAAGAAGACTTCCTAGTATCAACATTTCTAGCCAAATTTTCATTTTTATGCCCATTTAATACAAACTTTTTTTACCAAAACTTATGAAATGTCTAGAGAAGTCTCTCAAATATTTTAATATCCACTTTATTGCTAACTAGTGTGTTGACTCGGGCCAACAACATATGCAATGTCTCCCTTGATGCATACCATGACGTACATTAAACTTTTTATGGTAGAAATATAAGGAATACTTCTTATTTAATTATGTAGAACTTAAAAAAATATAAACATGCTTATAATTTGAAAACTTAATCAATATTATGCACAATACTATTCTAATATGACCGAACAATCACTTAGAGAAGCAAATACACCAGCTCTTTCTTTTCCATTGTTGCTTAAACTTGTATTTCGATTGATCAATTGTACTAGATTTGTCATGTAAAAATGCGCCAACATAAGCTTAATAATTAGATTTTATTACTCTGATTGTACCACATATTTATCAATATGTGACTACAATCGACTACCCTCATTTTCCATAGGGACTATGATTGACTACCATCATTTCTAATATAATATTATCCTCTTCTTCCTGCGTAGAGGAAAAAATTTAAATTTGTTACTTCATAGTTTAAGTGGCTAAAAAAAGAAAAATGCAATACAAAGCAAATAGCACCCGCTGTTTCAAGTACACAGTAATATAAGCCAAACAAGATGCAAAATTATTGAAAGAAATTTGAATATAACAAAATAGTAATCCAACTAGCACAAAATGGCCTATTATAAAAAATAATTTAGCATTTATCATCTATAATTAAATTCAAAGTTTTTGAATATAATATGATATTGACACAATTGTTGATATGAACACATTTTGTTAACACAAATTGACACCCCTACGACCAGTTGGTTTGATTGAGTTTTATTTTTTTGCTTCTTTATTACTTTTTTTGGGGAGAGGGGGACAATGTGTGACAGATGATTATCAGATAACAAGGAAAAGGAAATTTTGGCTACTAAAATAGCTCACCTCATCAAAATGCATTGTAGTTGTAAGCCTGTGAGCACTAAAAAAAGAAGTGATTACCTGTCAAGCACCTCAATGCAGTAAAAATCTTTGCTTCTGTTGTGTTGCCAACTGCACTTGCAGTTTCATTGTAAAGCCTGGAAATAGAAAATTGAAAAAAACAACTTCCACAAATACCAATAGCCATCAAAATAGGGCTGAATGGAGAAAGTTTGAACCCATAAAGATGCGTGCTATCTCGTGTGTACTCCTGCCTCCCATAGTTTTACCGGGGATTGATGGGTAAGAGAACAAAAAGCTAGAGTCTAAGAAGATCATGATGCCAGATTTACCAGCACCTTTGTTCAAGTTCTCATGCTTCTTATTTTATACAACATAAGAAAATACACCACTAAGGTAATATAAAAAAGCATTTTTCTAAAAGAATATGATTGCCAGTTCACACTTTGACTTCAATTATATCATAATAAAATTACATTTTTCCAATAAAACAAACAATATGCCCTCTGTAGTATGCGCTAGAAAAGAAAAGAGTAAAGACATATTCATCAACTTAACACACAAGAAACTCTCATTATGACACAACGAATAAACTTGAAAAGAGACGTGTTATGTTGGTTATTGCTGTTTTTTTAAGAATAATAAAGATAAAGTATCATCAAATGTAGTTATATCTATAATTATAAAAGAAGTATAAAGTACAAACCAAAAAATAACAAATTATGTTGGTTGTTATTGCTATTTTTTTAAATTTTTTTTAAAAAATAATAAAGATAAAGTACCATTAAATGCAGTCATATCTATAATAGTAAAAAAAGTATAAAAGACAAAGCAAATAATAACAAATTGCTACTTACTTAAGGGGGAGAAAAAAATTATAAAACAGGATGTGCTTTAAGGAAAATCTAGTGAAGCACGTTGCCTTTCACCATCACTTAACTGCAAAAGGAGAAGGAGAAAACAAGAGAGGACCATGTAAAAAACTTAAGGCTAATAACAAATGGAAAAAAATGCAAACAGGCCAACGACATATTTGGACATCTAGGCATAGCTTGTAAGCGCAGTTGCAACCACAATACGTGGTGAACCACATGGGTAATCGGTAGCCCTAGGCCCATTAAATTTTCAGCCTAAACTAGTTCTAATGCAAAGTCATACTCGACTAATTGAAACCCTAAACTTGACAAAATATGTTTAATTTAATGATATCAAGAGAACTTTATCAAATCTTATGCGTCTGTGTGTATGTGTGTTCATAAAATTATGGCATGGTAGAAAGCATTCTAACTTCACTGAATTGTTGCAGGTGTAAGCCTAACAATATACCAATGTTTTAGAAGTGACACAATAGTACAATCTTTCGTAGAGTATATAACTGATTCATGTGTACTGCAATCAGCATGAATCACTTCTCTTGGAGCATTCAGGTAACTTTGTTTGCACCTATCCTCTCCTCTAGCCAAAGGATAAAAGTTTATATTTAACATAATCTTGCTTGATTTTGCAAATAATTTTTTTTTTATAAATTTTTTATTTTGTCCTTAGTTGGACAATTTATAAATAAGGTGTCAAACAAAATTTATAAATAAGGTGGTCATTTACTTCCGATTAAGTGAATTATATGATAAATATGATTTTTTTAAAACATCATTTGAAAAAAAATAATTAGATCTTTTCCAAAAAACTTTCTAAAGCTAATTGAGGAATGTCTCTATATATTGTTATGTGAGTTTTTAAATAGTTTCAATTTAAAATTTTTTCAAAGACACCCCAAAAGCACTTCTACTATAAACTATAACATTTTTCAAAAACACTTTTTAACATAACCCCCTCGAAAGTGAGTAAATCTTGAACTATACCCAAAACCATATAGAATATATAGAATACAATAACCCAAATTTACTCTTCCTATAAAATGATGCTGTATTTATTCGTAATACAACTCAATGATCTCGAGATATTTTTAGTACTTTGCAAGATTTTAAAAATAAGTGTTCTAATTATGATAGTGGAATTGGGATTCAGAAGAATGACAATATAATTATCTAGCACCACCAAAACAAAGTATCACCATATTAGAGTCTATGTATTAAGCAGTGACCTAATTCAAAACTTGAGACATGCTCTTCTACACAAAGGAAGCCAAAGGGCGCAATGGTGTGTAATGTTCAGCAAGACTAATTTGCTTGGCTACTCTCTTGTGCCTAAGTAATAAAAGGGACGGTTGTTTTGGAGATCAAAGAGGTAAAGACTTGCTTAACAGCATTCATCATGAAAAACTCGACACATTAAAAAGATATATTTGAAACTTCTTAGTTTCCATACTTAAAAAAGGGCAAGGTGGGCAGCAACCGGGCCAATTGAGCCTTCCCAAAAGGTAGAGACAAAGATTCATGCATCAGTAGAAATTTAGAAAATTTTGTCATTTCTATAACAAAAATTAACTATAATATTAGATGTTGCCATGTTCTAGTGACATGTCATCACACTAACCACTACTACCACCACCATCATTATGATTGTTGAAAAGCTATCATGTCCCTATTAGTTTTTCACCATGCCCCACTCATGTCCCATTGGCCCCAATTGATCATCATCTTTGCTATTTCTGATATCAATGATGCATGAACTCCCTTAATAAACGGTAACAATTAGCAATAATTTGTAGTAAAGTTAAGAAATATTTTTAAATTTTTGACATCAACTGTGGAAAAAACTATGAAGGTAAAAAAAATCTTATATAAAAGTGAAATCATGCCTTATAGTTAAGAGAATATTGTAAATTGGGAAACTAACAATTGCATCTCAAATAATACTAAAAAAAATTTTTGCATGAAACTTTCATCGTAAAATCTAAAAAATATTACTCATCATTTGAACCTCTGACTATTCCATGTTAAAATAGAATAATTTTATCATAATGTCAAAACTCTTATTCTAAAATATTAGTTAACATACAATGAATATAGATAATGCTACTTAATACTTCTTAAAACAAGTATTGAAACTTGTTAGAGACATTTATCTTATTGGTATATTCCGTGACCATATGCATCATCGTATTGATGTCGGTTTATGGGTTGTCGGGTTAAAGTCCGTTCGGTCCGCCCTCCAGTCGCTCGAGCCCGTCCAAAGACGGCCCGCTCGCTATGAGCTCGATTTTCGCTCGAGCTCGAAAACCAGTAGGGTGGCCGCTCGCCTCTCGCTCGCTAGCCGCTCGAGCCGCAAAACCAGTAGGTCGGCCACTCGCTGCTCGCCCCATGTCCGCTCGAGCGCCGGCCCAACAGGCAGAATTTTCAAACGCGTTTTTGGCTCAACTATAAATTCTAGCCTTATTTTTTGAAACCCTAAGAATTCTGTAGAGTTGATTTACGGGCCTCATTTGAGAAGAAAGTCTAAAATGCTCCATTATTCTTACTTCTCTTGAGAAAACTAATCTCTACAATATTGCTCTACATGTTCAAACTAGTTTTTTCACCCACCTTCTTTAGCCATTGAAACTTTACCTTCTACCATCGTTGGAGACTTTGGTTCGTGAAGAAGGAGACTCATTCGTGATTGGAAATTCAAGTGGTTCGAGGGAAGATTGACGTAAAGACCGGAAGGAGTCCGGTTCCGTTGTCGCGGGCAAATCCAAGGAGTTTCTTGGTAGGGATCACGTGATAGGAGTAAGTCGGCTAGGTTAGCGCGTCGTTACCACCTGGTCTGTAAGTTGATTTTCATAGTGCATTGCTTTCTTGACCGTTGAAACCCGAAGTGTTTTTCTCGATACCGTGGGTATCGAGTTTTCACTTCGTCACCAAAAATCGGATCTTTTTACTATTGTTTATGCTTGGCTATATCTTGCTTGCTTGTCCATATCTCTAACATCTAGAATTAAATATTCGTTACGTGTATTGAATATTTAAAATATTTATGCTTCCGCTATAATTTTTTCGGGGTCGAAACACGTTAACACAAAACGTGCTTTTTCAAAACTGTTATAAACATGAATATAATACGAAGTAATCTATTTATTCATGAAACTACCATCTTAAAATCAAACATAACTATTAGATATTACTATCTGCCAATTTAGTTGCTAAGAACCTTTTTCAACAAAAAGGGAACACATATTGGGAAGAGTTAAGGCAACAAATGTGGATAATTCAAAAAAAAAACTATCAGCATACCAAAATGATTGTACCTCTTGCTTATGGTGGAAGAAGTAGGCATCTCATCTCATTTTATAAATTAAAAGTATTCAAATCTAAAAGAAAAGGACATTTCCAATTTGTAGTTTATATAATCTCTATTTGTTGGTACCCAATAGATCAGCCCTGCATTGCCTTGAGTACGGTGGGTAACATACACAGCTCCTGAAATTGTCAGATTTAGTTTTTAGTTTTAAACACTATCAAATAACCAATAAATTATAATATACTAAAAATAAAAAGTATGAACAAAATAAAATAAACTGGCTCGATGAAACAGTACTAACAAAAGTAGCGTTACTTTCTTTGCTTACTTGAAAAAATGCAATAAACGGGGGAAAGAATGGAAGGGAAAATAAAATTATGTTGTAAAGAGACCCAAAAAACAAAAGTGCTATTTACCATTTCAATTCATTTAATTTCCCCTCTATTATAACCCACCTCAATTGTGCACAAGATACTGATAGAATGTAAGCATTCTTGTGCATGCAAAGAAAATGTGAAAAAAAAAACAAAAAACAAAAAATATTGTTTGAATATCAATAGAATGCTCTGGTTTAATGAAAACTTACACTTGCATGTGTTTATTTCTTTCGGAAAAAGAAAAAGAAAGAAATATAATTCACCTATCTGAATATAACCTATAGAAAAGGGGGTATGAAAAGTATAATATTACTTTGTTATTATAATCTTAACTATTTTAACGAGAGCAAGTTGGTAGTTATCAAACACCTTTCTCTTGTGCGAGTTGTTAGCCCATCAATAGGCTATCCTTGATGACCAATTACCATCTAACAACTATCAAGTGTTAAAGTTAGTTTGTTACAAATAAGATATTAAAAAAAAACACATTAAAAATATCAAAAATGAGTTCATAATACTAAACCACATGACATAACTCCTATGCAAAAACTAAAAAAGTAAACACAAAAGATGCAAACCCACATAATGCAGTTATATCTCTGATGAGAGAAGCCTTAACATGGGTAAATATTTTGTTTATTATTTACTTCAATAAGGAAGAAGAAATTTTATATAGATAGAGATACTAAAATTCTATGATAAATAGAAATACTATATAACATTGACATCAAGATGAGGTCCTACAATACAATATAAAATACAAAGAAGAGAAAGAGCAAGATGTGAAAAAGAAAATGACCATGCTTTGGCAATGCAAATTTACTATCAATTTTCTTTTTCTTTATCTTTTCAGTTTAGGGGGGGTGGGAAGGGGATTAGCTGCCAGTGGTGGAAGGTAAAGACTCATCTGAAGCAATACCACTGCTGCTAATCCAAACAATAACCACAATTTTACCGACTGATACAACAAAAATACTCCATCAAGAATTTTTTTTATTGTTGGTAATTGAATCATTGAGAAAACTCAACTAGCATTTAAAAACTTAAGATATACAAACGTTCAGTAGAGACACTTATATAAAACCTAATAATTATAGTATATTCATAAGACTGTAATAACCATATGCATGCATCAAAATATGGCTTGTGACATTAGAAAATCTACAAAGAACAGTTCTTTTTGAATACTGAAATGCACAAAAATGGAAGAAAATATTATGTCATCGCAAGTTATTTTACAAACTCGGCTTTCTAATAAGAGTAAAAAATATAAACATAAATGAACCGTAAAGGATCCCAACAAAAAGCATATCAAATCCTTACCTTCCAAAAAAATTAAAATACATGTGGCAAGATATTGAAAAGTATTTTATTATCAGCATAAAATTATGAAAAATAGAAATATATTATTCCGCCAAGTTCTACCCTCAAATACAAGTGAAAAATATACAAAAACAAGGATGTGAAAAAAGACAAACACAAAAATCATAACATTATTCAATTATTTAATGTAATCAAATTGTCAGTGTCTTAAAAGCACATACTACTAACAAATTTAACAATATCTACACACAAAAAAACTATAAATATCAATATAAGCAGTTGGTCCTTAAGAACTAGAAGGAAAATTACGCACCCTCCAAAGCTCTTTAGTTTTGCAGTAGGCAAAAACAAATAGTAAGATCATAAAAATTTCAATCCTTCTCCAAATATCTTCTATCAAATAGTCACCATCAAATTGGAATTGAATTTCTCCTCATGAATTTATAGCTAACTTATTAAATTAGGAAGACATTCAAAACCTATTTCTAAAAGCTTAAAATAGAAGGGAAAACAAATAAATATACTCAAACAATTAAACATCTATGGGTACACAAAAAGTACAATTAACAGATATATTCTTACATTAGAGTATGCAAATCAGCTTAAATAGGACAAAAGTAAAATCAAACTCCCCACTCATTTGGCAAGGATGGAACAAATTTTGTTCCTTTATTTGTACATGCTTTTAATAAGACACATATTTGTCATCCTCACTATATATGACATGATATTCTTAAATCCAAACTTCTAAAAGAGGGCACCTATAAACGTATTCCTTTTCTTTCCTTTTCTTTCACATGGGCATTAGTTGAAGAAAATCATATGATTAATGTGTTAAAGAATAAAATTTTAGCTTAAATGGTGATTCAATTTTTAAAAGAACGAAAAAAAAAAACAACAATTCGCTCACTATAAACTGGATGGACATCTTTTCTTCCCCATATCAATAAGAAAATCAACGAGTGTATATTAAGAATATGATAGCAAATAAGTATCATCCAAATTCACCTATTTAAATGCTCATTATTTTTTTTTCTAATCACATTATATTACAAATTAGTTTATTGAGAAGAGAATAAGATCAGATGATATACGTTCATTAAGAAGCATTTGAAATAGAATTTGGACAAAATGTTCTCTAATTAAAAGATAATTGTCAATTAGATTAGCAATCTTTGCTTACCCAACCAAAGGAAAGAGAAATGGGGGGGGGGGGGGGGAGGGGGAACTTCCAGACATGAAAGAAAAGGAGGGCAATCACATACCAACCATGCATTTTTGGGCTTCAATCTGTTAAACAACAAGTAACCGAGCTATAGCTTTTTTGCTATGCTATTTTGAGATTGGTATAATTCAATCTCATTCCCTGGTACACTTTTTCGCATTGGTTATAATACCAAAGTTATCACATATATTGTCAAGTCAAATAATTCTAAAGGACTTAATTATGGACTTGAATATTGCAACAAATCGCAAGTGATCAATATCTAGACTACCTAAAGACCATCAATAAATCCTAATAGCATTTTATGACTTTCCTAAAATCTAGGCTGCAATGGGAATCCAAGCTCACTTTTCTTGCAACTGTTTGTGGAGATTTTCCTTGAGCAATCTTCCCCCTTTCTCTTCCTTAATTCCGGTCCTGATTAAAACAAAATAAGTTGTTCAAAACATTCGAAGCAATCTTACAATGATTTATTGACTATAAAAACAATTAAGGTTCTATATGTACAAATGGACAGAACTCCACTTTATGTTCACAAGAATATAATGGTCATGGTTAGGTATTGATTTAAATGCAAGCTAAAAGGGATACAATTAGAAGAGTAAATGTTAAAATCACATTATCTAAAATTAGAATACAAAGTAGCTAATGAGGTATGATAGATAGTCATACCTTAACACGAAGATCTGCAATACTAGCTGTTATTGCTTGAATTCTTTCATCTAATGAGAAAATGAAATTCATGATTTATAGTAATTTGCTTTTTAATGATACAAAGCATCCCCACACCTGCATTTTGTTGTTTCAAGCAGTTTTAAAATTTGTTACTTTTAGAAGAGTATAAAAACTATACAGGTTTTGATGATATTTATTCAAATGAAGTGAAATCCTACTTTTTTTATTCAATGATAGAGCCTTTTTTTTTTTTTTTGGAGTGGCTTCACCTCAATCTCTACATTTTTTTTTTCTTGAATAGGAGGTGCTTAAGGAAGATGAGGTTTCTAGTGGTGTCAAAGCCAAGTAATACAAGGCAAACCCATTATCACCACAAAGGGTGGGGGACCGAAGGAATTAAGGCTTTTTGTTTTTTGTTTACCTCAACTCAATTATGCTGAATTGACATAAGATACCTTTGCTCATCATTGCCCCTAGCAATCAAATGAGTGCTGCTTTCACCTAAAACCTCTAATGACCGGCCATAGACATAACCTGGACTCCATGAATCGATTCTGCATTGTCTAATTCAGGTCACATGAACATTATCACTATCAAGTGAGTTTTTTTCATAAATAATACAGGTAACATCCCAAAATTAGACCAAATAGAAGTGCAGGATTTAGGGTATGGAAAATTATACAAGAGATAAGCAAACATAAGCACTAAAGTAGCCTTGTCAAAAAGATGTGATATAGAGTTTTAAGAGAGTGACAAATATGAATAAAAATATCAATATTAATATTAGTATTGATTACAGTCATATCAATATTGAACAAAATAGTATTTGATATATTAGATGAAAAAAAGTTTTTAAAAATTGTAAATTATCAAAACCGTATCAATTAATATTTTGAGTAATGGTATCTGAAAGCTTCGATAACAATACATATCATGTCAACCGATATTTCCATCAACAGTAAGAACTCTTTAAGTATTGTTCAGAACTCATTCATCATTTCTATCACTACAACACCAGGGCTACTCGTTTCCTCACATAAATCTTAAGCATTAACTAAAATCATAATTAAGATATAAGATTTCAAATGAAAATGACAACAAACCTTTCTCCTCAGAAGTTCTGGCAGTGTTTAAAACCAAAAGTTAAAGGTAGTTCAAGCAACACCTTATCACGATTGTTGAAGCAATGTTTAAGGTTTGGCATTGAGAATCTAGAATAGAAAGTTGGAAAATGTGACATTTAGACAAGGCTAGGTATCAACACAGCTAGCAATCATTGACTTCAAAATGGAAATAAAACTTTACTTGGATATTCTTCCTCCATCCTTTGTCTCCCATGACTTGGTTATCTTGGAAAGTAAAATGAGTCTTGGCAAATTTTTGAAGTTTGCATTGCCATAACATATCTAAAAGGTTAATTAGTATATGAGAGTAGAAGAATAAAAAAGCTAAACATAAAATCCTATAGCTAGGAATCAGCATATTACCTTCTCAAACAAGGCGATTGGATATTTTTGCTTGGAAGTTATGATGAAAATAACTGGGATCATCTTGTTAATTACAATAATGATAGGTGATAAATCAAGAAATTTAAAAATTTAGCTGAACTTCGAGCTCTTGACAAATTTTGGGTTGAAATCAAATTGCTTTCATAAACAAGAAAACTATCAAATTCCTAAAACACTAATAGAAAAAAAAAACTATGTTTAATTTTAATGTCTTGAAAATAGGAAAAAAGTATCAAAATAATTCAAAAGTAAGAAGAAAATCAATAAACAAAAATAGCCCTAAAAAGATGAAAGACTAAAGATGAAAGAACTATATTAGTGACATTGTTTACAAAATTAGATGGACATATTATAAATATTGTGGCATCAATATTGGACAAACTAAATCATTTCTTGATGCTAAAGACAGTTGATTCCAATATCCATCAAATATCTTCTCCGCCTCGATAATTCAACCTTCCTTGCATTAGGTATGAAGTCACATGCAAATCTTGTTGAAGCTAATTCACAATCTTATTCTAAAAGATTTTAGAGGTAAGACTCGGTTTATTGTGAAATATTTTTATCCAATATCTTACAATAAGGAGAAAGAAAAAGAAAATAATCAATCTCGTAAAACTAAGAGAATTATATACATAGTCAAAAATTTTGTCAATAGTAAATGAATAATGTGTTATTTGGAGCATATTATATAGCCCTGTTGGTATTAGCAACTTCAAAGATTTTGATTGGACTCAAGTTGTGCATCCTTGTGCATGATTGAGTATTTATTACTGATAATCTTATTGACAGTTGTAAATGCAATTATTAAATCAATAAAGAGCAATGAGTTGAAATATTGAAGATTTTAGGGCCCATCTCCCCATTCAATCAACACAGTTAAGGAAAAACAGATAAGTATTTTTTGATTGTTCAATGATCTACTAATATATAAGATTCGATTCATTCACAACCATGAGGCCCAATTACTTAAATTTATATTTTAGTCCAACACATTCTACAATTAAGCTTCCTTTGAGCATTTCAACGTAATTCAGTCAATTGTAGTACATATTAAAAGACTTACAGTATTCGACTTTTGTTCTAAAGTTGTAGCGAACTACCTACTATTATAATGAACAGTTGTAGTTGTAATCATTTAATCAATAAAGAGTAATGAGGTCAAGCATTGAAGATGACAAGGCCCATCTCCCCATCCAACTAACCAAGTTAAGAAAAAATAAATAAGTGTTTTTTTATGGTTCGATGATCCACTAATCAACATGATTTGATTCATTCAAAACCATGAGACCCTCTTACCTAATTTGATGAATGATAAAAACACTTTTGAAAAGTTATGTACCTCACATCATTTCAAAGCAAGATCTATTATACACATTAAATGGCCCAAAATGCACATGATAACCTTAGAAGATAGAAAGAAATCAGAAAAACCAATAATTATTTATTCAAGCCATAACACCATTGGAGTCAATCATAAATTTTGAACAAAATCACCAATCAAGAACTGATTTGAGAGGATCAAATATTAAACTCATTGACATAATCATTATAACAAAATGTAATCAGTAAAACAGGATATTCCAAATATGGGCTAGTATCCAACTATTTCTCGGTAGAATAAGAAATTTATGAATCAAACCTGCTAAATTTCACAAATTGTAAATATCAAAAGTAGTGTCTCCAATTAACTGAAACCATTGAAAAAGAACACACCAGTTGCTAAACTAATGACACATAATAGCAAATAAATATTGGTACTAATTAGGTGAAGAGCATTCCACATTTAGATTAAAGCAATAAGAATAAATCAAGCACGTTTAGACTTAACATTGATAGATTTATCTAGTAGATCTTATGATTCTGTATATATTCTGCAAAATATATCTTGAATTTCACACTCCATTTCTTGTCAGCATTGACACATGAGCTTGTCATCATTGATGAGAAGGGACATAAATTAGTTACCAAAACAAGAGAAGGGAACTGGAATAGATGGAGCACACACTAACCAAACTGGAATTCAACACTCCATTGCTGTAATTTTGTGGGGGGTGCCTGATGACCTTGACGCCCATATAAATCCAATTGACACCACAACAGAGGCTGGAAAAGCAATGGTGGGACCCAGAATCTTGGCTTCCGAGCTTGGACTATGCATCGTTGAGTCCACTGATCAATAATTCTACTCAAATTGATCCCGTAATAAAATGAAATGGTTACAGCCAAGAGCCAGGGATAGACGGGAGAGAAAAAAGTTATTTAACGTATAATTTGAAAAGTTGGGTACCTCCTACAATTACAAAAGTTCGGCCATTTAAACATTAAAACAATTGCAAAAATTAAGAATAGTGTCTCCAATTGGTGAAACCCATGAGAAAAAACACACCGGTTACTAAAGGAAATAATAGCATATATAGTAAATAAAAATGTGTGCCGAGTGGTGAAGAATACTCTAGAAAAAGAGAAAGGGAGACTAGGAAAATGGGTAGCAAAGAATGATCTCAAACAAAAGCACTGTGAAGCCTGCCCTACAATCCTTCTTTCTAATGACATCAAACAATAGAATTGCTGTCAAACTCAACTGAACAGAAGAATAAAAGGGAAATTCTCCAGAGAAATTAGTGAATAAAAACAAATAAACAACGTTTAAAGTTGCTTCAATAGCTTAGAAATAACAACAAATCAAGCATGTTTAGACTTAACTTGAAAATCATATTCAAAGAGAAAGATCAAAGATAGTTGTACGGAACAGATACTAAGGTTCCTGTTCTGCTTTGAGGCAAAAAGGTTGCTCGAATTATTAATGAGAACTGAAATTAATTGTGCTTTTGGCCCTGGTGGGTGGTGGTTGATGTTCTTGAAGACCATATAAATGCAAAATTGGCAGCACATCAGAGACTGAGAAAAACAATGTCGGGACACAGAGAGTAAAATATCAACTTCTAAGTTTGGACAATGCGTCTTTGAGTCTACTGGTCAAACAGCGAGCAAATGATAAAAGGATAACATAAACTCCATTCCAATGGAAATTGAATCAAATCGACTAAGGCTTTAGAAATAAGAAAAGCATACCATCTACAATTGGGCTTGACGACGAAGCTTGAGCCAATCCATGAAGAGCATGCATTTGACGCTCATGGAATAGATAGAAAACAGCAGGAAGAGGCTGGCAAGAAGTGAATTAGATCCATTGAAGTAGTTCCGTGTCAGAGAGGGAAATATGAGGAGCCAGCATCAATGCAGCGGTTAGAGCTGGATCATCTCTTTTCCTTTGTGTGAAACTAGATAAGTATCCATTGATGAAATCATCTCTCTTTCTGAGTTTGCAACTAAATAAGTGTCATTCAATAGGATTCATTGATTCTTTCTAAACATGTGGCCTCTCAGAGTTGGTTTTGGAAAGAAATCAATTAGGGTTTCTCTTGATTGTTCTTTTCACCCTTAGAATCTTCCTTTCTAAAGTAGAGAAAGTAAGAGAAGGAAATGGAGAGTAATTGTTATGTTCAATCTGATACAAGGACATGAATTCTGAAAAAGCACGTTTTTGTGCTAACGTGTTTCGACCCCGTAAAAAGGATAGCGGAAGAAAAAAATAAATTAAATATCCGATACATGTAAGGGATATTTAACTCTAGATGTAAACGGAACTAATAAGCATGTATAATAATAACAACAATAAGCAATAATAATAAAGGCTCGATTTTTGGTGACGAAGTGAAAACTCGATACCCACGGTATCGAGAAAAACACTCCGGGCTTCAACGGCCAGGGAAGCAATGCACTATGAAAATCAACTTATAGCTCGGGTGGTAACGACGCGCTAACCTAGCCGACTTACTGCCGACACGTGATCCCTACCAAGGAACTCCTTGGATTTGCCCGCGACAACGGAACCGGACACCTTCCGGTCTTCAAGCCACTCTTCCCTCTCATGCCACTTGAATTTCCAATCACGAACGAGTCTCATTCTTCACGAACCAATGTCTCCGACGATGGTAGAAGGCAATGTTTCAAAAGTGAAAGAAAGTTGGCGAGAAAACTTTTATAACATGTAGATCAATCTTGTAGTATAGAGTTTTCTCAAGAGAAGTAAGATTAATGGAGCATGAAAGGCTTTCTTCTCAAATGGGGGCTCAAAATAATCTGTCCAGAGAGCTTATGGCGTGCTTGGGGTTTCAAAATCATAAGACAATATTTATAGAGGAGCCAAAAAACACGTTCAAAAATCTGCCCGTTGGACCGGCGCTCGAGCGGGCAGGGGGCGAGCAGCGAGCGGGCTATCTTCTGGTTTATCGGCTCGAGCGGATATCGAGCAAGAAGCGAGCGGCCCCCATTTTGGTTTATACGCTCGAGCAGCTAGCGGGCTCCAGGCGAGTGGGCGGATTTTGGACGGGCTCGAGCGTGTGGAGGGCGGACCGAATAGACTTTAACCCGACAACCCACAACCCGACATCAATACAATGATACATATGGTCACGGAATATGCCAATAAGGCAAATGTCTCTAACAATCTCCCCCTTTGGCAATTCCGTGACAAAACTCAGAAAATAAATAAATATAAGTGAATCACGGGTTCAGACACCACCGAGATAGAACCCGTGTATATGAAAACCTACGCCTAATGATACATAAGAGATACATAAAAAATAAATAGCTAAACAAGAGCTACGGAGGCGATGTGATGAAAACAACTTGCTTGACTGCCTGTGTAACTTCAGTTGCCTAGTCAAACAAGGTTAGAAACCACTATACAGAAGATAATAGCAATATAGCAGCATGCATGGTACATAAGCATGAGAAACAAACATGACTGAAATGTAGCAGAAATACCAGTTCTCCCCCTAACGAAAATAAGCAACACTCCCCCTAACAGTAATAATATCCTAAAATAAATAAGCAGGCTCCACTCCTAGTCACCCCTAAGCAATACACCCCCTATAAAAAAAATGATCAAGTCTCCCCCTTTTTGTCACGAATGGCCAAGGGGTAATTTAGTTCACTTTTCTTAACCCAAACTTGTCTCCCCGAATTCATTTTATGGCTTAGCCTTTTAACTTGTTCATTTAATTTCTGAATGTGATCAACGAGTTTATTCATTTTAGGCCCTTGTCTTGGATTGTACAAAAAATTCATGGTGTAGCATTGAGGACGAATGTGACCTATTTTTCCACACGCATGACAAGTAGGCACAAACTTAGGTCGGAAAGAATTTCTTATAGATTTTTGATTGAAATTTTTAGAAGCCTTGAAAGGGTTTGCTGATTTGTTCATACCCTTGGGATTATGTGAAATAGGCAAACGAGTTGAACCAAATCTTTTGTCCATATGTTGAGGCACAAGCTTACTGACATTGGGTGTGATGACGTGTTGATTTGAAATATTCGTGGCAGGAATAAACACAGTGTTAGGTTTCACATTATTATGAACAATATTAGCGGCATACCCTAATCCCTGTTTATTTCCACCAATTTTTCCCAAACCGAGCATATGATCTAATTTTGTGGACCCATTTGAGAATTGTTTCAAATCTTTTCTCGTGGTCTCAAGTTCAGATTCCAAGGTCGTGATTTGTTTAGAAAATGAGATTTTCAGATTCTCAATTTCTTGGCTTTTAGTATCTACCTTGGATTGTAGAGATAAGTTTTCTTTTTCCAAATCGATGATCCTACCGTTTAGAGTTCTATTTAATTTCTTTACTTTGAAACATTCCCTAAACAGTTTATCGTAAGCGTCTTGAAGGCCATCAAATTCAGCTTCTGATTCGGCCTCAGAATCATCAGATTGATTAATATTCTCTACAGAATTGTTACACATTGAGGTCATAAATGCCATGTATTTGACAGGGCCATTTTCAGAGCATGTTTCACCTTCTTCTTCTTCGTCATCACTTAGGGTCACATTAGCTTTAAAGGCTTGACCTTGTTGGCGTTTAAGGTTAGGGCATTCAGACCGATAGTGATCAAAGCCTTTACATTCATGACATTGAACTCTTTGAGTAGTTTTTGATTTGGAATCCCTAAGCTCATGTCGATTTTTTTTCTCAAATTTATGTGATCGTTTTAAATCCACATCTGGTTGTTCTGATGAAGAGTTCTTTTTCTTTAAGAATTTTTTAAAATTCTTAACAAATAATGAAAAAATCGTCATCACTGCACGATTATTCATCGGAATCTCGATTTCGCTCGTCCCTACTTGATTTTAGAGCAAGAGATTTGTTTTTCCTTGATTGTGGCAATGTGTGCTCATACGTTTGTAGGGATCCTACAAGTTCTTCGATCTTCATTTTATCAAGGTCTTTGCTTTTTTCAATAGCAGTGACCTTAGGTCTAAAGCGTTCAGGAAGAGATCTAAGAACTTTTCTGACAATTTTGTTCTCAGGGATTCGTTCTCCTAAATTAAACGTGGAATTGACAATATCATTCAATTTTGTATAGAACTCATCAAAGGTTTCATCATCTTGTATTTTTAGTTCTTCGAATCTAGTGGTGAGCATTTGCAGTTTTAAATTTTTCACTAGTTTCGTTCCTTTATGAGTAATTTCTAAAATATCCCATGCATCTTTAGAAATCTCACACATTGAGATTCGTTTAAACTCATCGGGAGATACAGCCATAAAAATAGCATGTAACCCCTTACTATTCCAGTTGCAAGCATCAAGTTCTTCTTTTGACCACAAAGAGAGAACTTTTAGCTCATCACCACTTTTAGGTGGAGTCCACCCAATTTGGGTACTCGCCCATACACGCTCATCCATTGATTTAAGGAAGGCTCTCATCCGGACCTTCCAATAAGCATAGTTACTCCCATCAAAGAAGGGAGGAACGGAGAGTGATCCACTCGTGTACATCTAGATCGGGGGTCGCGGATCGGGGTAAGTCTCTGATACCAATTGAAAAAGCACGTTTTTGTGCTAACGTATTTCGATCCCGTAAAAAGTATAGCGGAAGCAAAAAATAAATTAAATATCCGATACACGTAAGGGATATTTAACTCTAAATGTAAACGGAATTAATAAGCATGCACAATATTAACAACAATAAGCAATAATAATAAAGGCTCGATTTTTGGTGATGAAGTGAAAACTCGATATCCACGGTATTGAGAAAAACATTCCGGGCTTCAACGGCCAGGGAAGCAATGCACTATGAAAATCAACTTACAGCCCGGGTGGTAATGACGCGCTAACCTAGCCGACTTACTTCCGACACGTGATCCCTACCAAGGAACTCCTTGGATTTGCCCGCGGCAACGAAACTGGACACCTTCCGGTCTTCAAGCCACTCTTCCCTCTCGTGCCACTTGAATTGCCAATCACGAA